>CAJRST010005557.1:9055551-9145102 GCA_907169785.1 Menidia menidia | reverse complement strand
AGGAGAAACAAAGACAAAGTTCGTGTCAGACTTAAGTGCAAGCATTAGACCGTGAAATATTCTTTGTTATCCCTTTGGGCAGCCTGATGTTTACAGAAAACAATTATAGAATCTGTCTTGATTAGCTTACTGGTAATCAAGTCAATAAAGGAAAAGCTTGTTGCTTTCAGCCTGAAACTGGCGCTTGATTTGTATCCAATTGTCCTCATTTCTCACGTTGTGATTAAAGCTTTCCTGGTGCAATTCATTACGCACGCTTTATGTTTTGAGAGTTCAAGTTCTATTAAAGGAACAAATGGCAATACAATAACTGTTGGATCGCTCTACTTTTTCACATCCAGATACATACTCTGTTACCGTCTCCTGGTATTTTCTAATTTTGCAAGGAATCTCTTCTATGAAGCAAACTCTCATTATTGTTGTAAAAATATGCCCGCAGTTGGTAACTAGGGACAGAGTTGTAAGCACAGCCTGTCTAATTTTAATTCTTAATTTAAATTCTCCACTGGGAGGCGGGAGGAGTGGCAGTGGATCAAATTGTAAGATTAGGTTTGCTTTGGAGACTGGGATTGAACTTCCATCCTGGTGAGTCCCAGACAGGCAGGCGGATATCGCTTGTTCCACATACTTTGCAAGTTTACGTGTCATGCCAAGAAAATTTAAGACGGGAAAGCTGTCCGATATTAGGCTGCTGTCTGTTTGTCGACGGAAAATGTCAGCGTGAACGGTGAAGAACCAAAGTTACTCACCTCCAGTTGTCAAAATGTTTTGCACCGCCCGTGTCCGCACACGTTTGTCCATTAATCATGAAGTAAAGTTAAGTATTTAGAGGTTGGAGACCATGACAGAAATGTGACTGGACAGAAACAACCATTAAGTCATCGGTTTTATTTCTCTCGCATCCTCCTTCTCCCTGCCATTCTAAATTCACAGTGTAGAACCCATCAAGCCTGTTCAGGCTCTGCTGGATCGCTGTAGCTAATCTATGCATGGACGAGGATGATAAGCTGCCACATGTTGCACACACACCTGTACGGGTCTGACCCCGATGAGGGACGCTGGGTAATCCACCACCAGTCAAAGGATCTTTGTGTCGAGTCACATCTTTCAGCAGTCAGTGTTCTTTTTGTCTCTCGTCTCAGTTCGGCGTCTCATCCTCTGCTGTTTTTCTCCATCCATCCTCTGTGTGCTTTCTCCCCTCCATCTCAGTCCATGTTTCATTACCCGCTCATTTTCCGCCCAACACTCCTCTCTCCCCTCTCGTAGCCTGCGGTCTGGTGCAATTTATCCCCTTTTTTTAAAAAGAGAAGAGGAAAAAACATTTCAAATGAGTTCTTTCTTTTTCTGGCAGGGGTTTGAAAATGTTTAGAGACTAAGGTGGAAAAAAAAGCGTTACTTTTTTCTTTTGTGTCTAATTTCCTTTAAACTCAGCTTTGTGTTTGAAAATTCAACGCATCTATAAGGGAACGTTAAGTAAATTGTGGGTGACAGCTCACTTTAACGGCACAGTTGTTTTTCACTCGCCACATAAAAGTACCCGGAATCTACTATCGCCACAGCACAAACTGAGGAGTTTTTTTGGGGATCGTGAAGTAGAATAGCACGCTTTAGTGATCAAAAAGCACAGGCCTTTGTCTTTTAATGCCGGGCCTGTGTTGAACGTGTGCGCGTTTAAAGCTGCTGATGAATGGACACTTCTGAGAGCAGCATGTATACCGTTTCACACCAGCTCCAGCTCTACTCGGGCAGGTTGGACTATTTCAAATGAATGGTTTCTAAGCCCCAGAATCATTAAATGTGATGTTTTCTATGAAAATGATGCACGGAGAGAAATTGTCAGAAGAATTAGGACACAGATAGTAATAAATAAAGACCTAGCACACTCAGTTCTTCCTGTATTTTTTTTTTAAACTACCTAGGACACTATCTGAGAAACAGGAAAATATGACATGACCTGGTTAAAGTCTTTGGAATTAGAAGTACAGGTTAGGCTGTGCCTCGGATATGCATGCTCCCCTTTACAAAGCGGTAGAAACAAACTAAAATGCCACCAGCTTTACAATTTTAGATCCACATGAAACATACAGAACGGACATCATTTCCACAGAGGCTCAGACCTCCAGGGTCCCGCCTTCAGCTGGGGCCCAACCCACACTGCACCTGCCCCAGGTGGTGGAGTTCAAGTGTCGGTGGATTGATGTGGGATCTGTATCGGTCTGTTGTGGTGAAAGGAGGAGCTGAGCCAAAAGGCAAAGCTCTGGTTTTACCGGTTGATCTACTTTGCTACCCTCACCTATGATCACGAGCTGAGGGTAGTGACTAGAGGAACGAAATACAAGCAGCTGAGGAGAGTCTCCTCTGCAGGGGTGCAGGCTCTACCTTAGAGATAGGCCGAGAGGCTCACTCGGTAGGGGCTCTAAGTCATACCAAATCAGGATACCTCCTGGAGGCCAGGGAGAGCAAATTTTGGCATTCCTGCCCCCGCGATCCGACCCAGGATGAGCAGAAGCTTGATGGATGATGCAGATGCTTCAACAAATGACTCTAACTTGCTTTGCGTGCTCTGTTTCAGAGCAGAGTAGTTTCATCAAGTTTTGAATTCTCTGAGAATAATTGAAGATGCAAAAAAAATTCCCATCTGCACGGGAAGATGAAAAGAACCCATTGACCTTTTCTTTGGAGAAACACTGGCAAACATTAGTGGAAAAAAGTTTAGTGGGGACACTGAATTAAACAGTGCAAGCCTCTGTTGACGGAAAGCTGTGAATCCAAGCCGTATCCAGCTCAGCCTTGAGTCACTTTTCTCCAAACTTCACTGGTTGTAAGTGTTTTGTATAGCTGGGCTGGCTGGGGAATATCTTGATTGTGACCGTTGTGTTTCCATTCAAACGTGTGAATGAATTTTACATGTTACAATGCTATGTATAACACTTTTCAGGTGAGACAAAGATCAGTGTTTTGTTGTTTTTTTTCTGCGAAAACATAGAAGTCTGACGCTCTGGAAGTGTGTCTGAGTGAACTGGCAGCTTCATATTTTAGTCTGTTTGCGCAGCTGTACGTTCTGATTCTTATGTGCAGAAGAATGTGGATGGACTTTATCCTGGCCTTGGGCTGTTTTCCAAAGTTTGGATTAAGCTTTTCAGTTCCTGGGAAGGAAGGTTGTTCTAAAGCTTTGTGAATTCATATTTCAGGACTGAAAAGAAAATAAAGGGGGCACAGCGCAAGATTTCGACATCTCTGCCTGTTAAACCAAATAATATCTGGGCTAATGGTCACATTACAACAAAATGACAGCATTCGTGTTGTGTGTTCAGTGAATTCTGGAGTGTTTTAGTGCTAACATGTTAATGAGCACGGTGGATGTTGTGTGCCAAACAGAAATATGTCTGCAAGCCGATGTCAGCCTCATGGAGCTCGCAGCACAGCCTCCTGCTGTTCCTTGAAAGCCTGCTGCAACCTATAAAATACTGCACTCTTGATCATGCGTGAATTAATTCAAACTCCTTCTTATGTTCTAGGAATAAAGTCTGTTTTTTTCTGAGATGTATGCTCCAGTCTCCAAAGCAAAGGCTCAACCTGTCAGACAGAACCACACGATGAAGTTTTTCCAGCTTAGAGAGGCTTTTTTTTATGAACGTTTGTTAATTCAACCTTTTTTCTATACGTCTCCTTTTTCTCAAGTTTTATATTCCCTATTCTCCCCCTTTCACCTCTGATCCCAACCTTCCTTTTTTGTTCCCATTCCTTATGCAGTTTCTAGTTTTTCTCTCCATCTCCTCCCGCTTTAGTCTACATTTTTCCATCCTGTGCCCCCCCCCCTCCTTCTTTTTTCCTCTCCATCTCTGTGAAAGGAGGTCCGTTACACAATGGCATCGAGGCTATTGAGGTCCCGGGTGCACAAAGACTGTATTCAAATCTCTGTGCTATTTTTCAGGAGCCCGGCTCGGCGCAGGATCGCACTTACCATCTGCTGTGTTTGTGAGGCTGTGATTGTGTGCGCTAACGGTGCGTGTGTGTTTGTGTAGTGTGGGCCACATGACCCATCTCACCTGCATGCAAATACAGCTCAAAGCAGCCGGCAACCAAAATCCGACGGGGTCGAAACTTGTAGAAAGCGGGCTAGCAGAATTATTCCATGTTTACAAAAAGTGCCCGGCTTTGAATTTGAGGTGTAGTGCACCTTTAAGTCGTACACATCCACGTTTGACTCACACACAGATACACACACACACACACCATTTAAATGCTATATACCGTATCTCTTGAGTGTGACCCCTCTGTTTGGACTCGGGCAAATCTCATTTCTGACATCAGGCCGGAAAAGAAAGAACTGTGCGTCTCCACAAACCGGGCAAAGCTCGCTCCACGCAAACGCACGCGCCGAGCCATGTGGGTCTATTTGGGTCAGAGCTGAAATGAAAGCGCTGTCGCAGGAACAGACAGTGCACCAACACAGATTGGCTCTCAGCGCTGCTCTCAATGTGCGTATGCATACATATTTATTTATATATGTGAGCGTGTGTGTGTGTGTGTGTGTGTGTCTATAGACGCGTGTGTGTGTGTGTGTGAGTGTGATCGTGCTCCTGTCAGCTCCACTTGTCTTGTCGGGCCACGTTTGGACAAGCGCGTCGACGTTTCCCTCCTTTCTTGCTGTCATGTCTATTCTCGGCTGTATACCTTTATGTTTCTAAGTCGTATTAACCTATATTAACACCGCCAGGCGTCGTACACAAACCACCTGACTCCTCCGCATCAAAGCCCCCCGCAGCTGCTTGAGTCTGTCACATCTAACTAGAGTAGAACGTGTTTCCTTTACGTTCCCGGCGTGCGGCTGGGTCGCCGGAGCAGGATGCAAACTCCCCAGTGTAATGTCTGGGAGTTTGAAGAGCGATTCCGGCAGCGGCGCCTGCACTGAAAGGCGGATCCGCGTGCAGATGTGTGCCGCTGCAGTGATGTTATATAACGCCGGCTTTAACCTTGGCGGGGCGGCAGATGGGTGCAGTTTTTCGACGCGCCGGCACAGACGCGCTCGTGTGACGCTTGAAAGCAAACGCATCCCGTTTCAACTGTCGCAAACAACAGGTTTTTTTTATTCAAACCGAACATTATCGGACGTGTTATTGTTTTGCCTGCGTTTAGCCTTTTAACTGAAGGCTGATGCTTCAAATAGCACCGGTGCAAAATGCATCTAATGCTCAACAGCTACAGGTCAGAGGTCGTGGTGCTCTGGAGGCATCACCAAAAGACAGACACTGAATTAGCACTAAGAGACTTCATCAAGTTCTGCAAGATGCACACAAAGACAAAGTTAGCAGGTGCCATGAGGAAGTCCGGAGCCATTTTTTCTCTCTACTGCAGTAGTGAAACTGCTAGTGAAGCGACGTTCTGACTGAGTCATGTGACAAAAGTAGGAGTGCAGAGCAAAAGAGGTGGAAGATGTTGAATCGATTGCCTCGATAATGCCACAGGTTACCATTGGACGACAGATAATAATCTCCCAGTTTTGGCAGGACAATCTGTTTGCTCTTATTTGTGTACTTTCAGGCTACAAATGCAGGGTTCAACATCGGCTGTTGAAGGCAACTTTACTTTAAGCCAGAACAGATGTCATTCTTATGTCTCTAAATAAGAAAAAGCATGATGCCAAACAACAAATCCTGTTTTTCACCTGCACAGATTCACATGGAAATCTCACGCCTATTTGCTGTCAGAGTCCCCATATTTACATGCATTACCTGATTTGAGACTCTTCTCTACAAAACTTTAAGGATTTGTGAATTAGTTACTTAACAGGGTTATGGTTATGGTTTTTTACAGTGTTTTGAATATGTATATATATATATATATATATATTTATATATACATTGTAGATTGTAGATGGATTATTTTTGCAGTAAAATAAGCATTTTCTAGCCTGTTACACTGAAAACAGTATCCATTCATCTAGTGTCCATGAAACAACACAGCTGCTTCCGCTTGAGCTAGCTTGTCTACAAGATCTTAAAGGGCTTAATACTGGCTGATGGATGGGAGGCGACCAATCAGGTTTTGGGAGTATTTATAAAGCCTTAAAATGTGTGTAAATAAAACAAACAGAAAATATAAGACCACTGCTTTGTGGATTGTTGCCTATAATAAGTGCTTCTGAAACCAAAATCCCTGTAATAGATAAGGAACAACGATTCAAATTTCTACATTTCATACACAAAAATGTCACATTAAAAAGGACACATTAAAGAAATCTAGTCTAAAAAATGGAAAACATCCCTCAAATAGCAAAGTTGAGCTGCCTTTCCTTATCTTGAGGTTCTATAAACTCAAGATGTTCAATCATTTTGTTTATTTACCTTAAAGAAACTGATAATTAAATGCCTTGGTAAATTACAACTAAACCGAATCTACTAAATTATTAAAAAGTATTTGTTGGTTGCAGCTATAAAATCAGGACTTCTGAATTCATTGTCCCGACAAGGATGAGGGACAACAACACCGTTGTGATGCTTCTTTGTGTTTTTATGTCCCTCAGTGTGAGATCACATGCTCTAAAATCCCCAAAAGACAAAGCAAAACACCAGACAAAAACAGCATTCTAATGATTTCACAGGACATAAGTTCTGCCATTGATCACCAGCCGGGAGGAGACTGTCGCGACTTCAGGTGCTGTTAAGGAACATAAAACAAGCCACAGAGAATACGTTCAAAGAGTATTTGATCAGAGCAGAATACATTTTACCAAATCCCCAAATATAGGGGGAGCCACAGCTGTACTATGGGACAGATAATCCAGCTAAACCTCTAAAAATCAGCAAGTTCAGCAGGCGGCGGAGTAAATATGTGTGTGTGTGAGTGTCGGCACCCGTGTGTGTTTTCTTTTTTTGGTGTTTCTGACACCTTCTGCAGCGCCACAGCCTGTCAGATGTCTCGTTTTCAGATACTCTGACAGATTGGGATGTTAAAACTGTGATTTCAGCCTGGTTACATCAACCCCCCACTCTCCTCCTCCTCCCACCTCCTCCTCCTCCTCTTCCTCCTCCTCCACCTCCTCTACCACCCCCATCTACAGTCAGCCGCTGACAAATCAGCAGCAGCCATTTAAGATGTTGTCAAAGGGAATTACAGCGTGTCCTCGATGCGCTCAGGACCCCTCCCCCTCCCCCTCACCTGGGGAGGAACTGTGGGAGCTTCAGGAGGAGGTCAGACGATGTTTCTCAGTTGGGTTTACTGTACTTTCAGATCAATTTGTCACTGACAGAAATGAGTCCGTCTATTCCTGGAAGCCGGCTGGAGGACGCGCGGCGATGTTTTAAATGAGTCTGACAGAGCCGCTCTGGGGTCAGACTGAGTCTGACCTTTTCATGCAACCTGGATGCCATATTTGGTTGTCAGTTTGATTCAAGTAACTTAAAAAAAAAAAAAAATTATGGTGACAACAATACTACAGTGTGGTCTCATCACTCAGCGCTTGTTAAATCTGCAGATTGTTTGATTTGTTGTGTAGTAGGAGGGAAATTGAACAAGCGGACAGATTTAATCCTCAGCCTCCATCCGCTGAGGCACGTCAGGATCAATTAAAAAGCAGAGCCTGTAGAACTAAATCTTCTTTCATTTGAATTCATCTCCTTCCCACGTTTCATCTATAATTTTTTTTTTAGATTTTCACTTGATATAAAAAAGTAACAAGTTTGACATTTAATCTTAGTCGTCAGTCTTTCATGAAAACATGAAAAATTTGCAGCTGGAACCTTCTGTTTGCACTTCATTTGTGTCCAGAATGATATCAGTATCTGATAATTAACATTCAAATATAGACTGGATACAGAACAATAAGAATCTTTTTTCATGCAAACGTTTGGACATTTTTTCAAATTGTACAGTGGTGAGGATTTTAAATTGAGGAAACGGGCATTTTCGGCAATTTAAAAGCCAAGTATTACTAAATTATTACTTCAATAGTACAACTTTTCCACAAAGGGGGAGCTAAGAAACATTAAAAAATAACTTTGTCCATTTCCCTCAAATTTAAGTTTCACGACTTAAACTTTGTGCATCTAATGAGGAACAAATATATATAAGTATGTATTGCTGTATTAATTTAGATCATTTCAGTCATACAAACATGCAAAAGCCTGTGGTCCACTTCCATTTTCGGTCATAAAGGACATCAAAACTCCCCTGATCATTAATTTATGCATCGAAACACTTGAAACACTTGAAACCATCATCACAAAGGCATTAGATACATTTTTCTTCATGAGATTTTCCCTGAACTGGAAAATGTAGTTTTGCCCCATCCTGCAGATCCTCACAGCATCAAATGTGCCTAATGTGGGCACTTTTGGAAGTGTGAAAAGTTATTTGCTGCTAAAATGCAGTGATACTGTGTTAGTTTATTGGATATTTTGTTTCCAGAAGTGATGCAAAAAAGTGGAAATGGTGCTTTGGGACATGAATATGTAGATTCAGATTTGCTGACTATTTCATGTAGATGGAATTTGTGTTTGAGTCATGTTTTACAAACAAAGGTGTCTAATTACACGATGACTCACCCACTGAAGGAAAAACACTCCTGTAGTTCATTTCCAGGTCTTGTATCCTCTTCTGCTAACCTCAGAGAAGATCCAAGGGCCGGTGCTCTTCTTGTTCACGAAGCGAGGCAGTGATTTGGAATCTGTGCTGCTTTGATTTTTGATTGCATTTTCCCGGTTCCTCACCCGTGTCGGAGTTTTTGGGACACTCACAAAGCACACAGCTGTGGGATCACATGCTTCTGGCTTCCCTGGATGCCGTGAGCTCTGCGGGGTCAGAGCAAAAGCACAACCACATGGAATCAACCAACTTAACATGCAGATTTAGACATGTGTTTTTCTTTTAATTGATCAGATTTCGCTCACGCTTGGAGAATATGCAAAACCTTTAATCAAATGTGCCACACATGCAAACTACCACACACGCGCCGTTTGGGTGAGGATTCGTTGGAGGAAATGGTAATGACAGGCGCACGCGAGCTCCCTAAAAATAAAACCAAAGTTTGGAAGTTCACCCTGTTTGATTCCTTAAAATCTTGTACTGAGCAACATCAAGAGGTGGAACCAGAACCCCGCCCATGTAAGTCACCAACACTCTTTCTTTTCTCAGTCACCACAGAAGAAGAGGAAGATGAGGGGTGCTGGCGCAGATCCTCAGTGCTCAGCAGGATGAGTGGAAAGCCAGTGTTAACATCAGCAGAGGCTTTTAACGAGCGTCGGTTTGATTCCCACTGCGAGGCAGAATATCATGGCTGTGATAAATTAACAACATGCAGCGGGAATGATATAAAACACCCAATAAAGGAAATTTCTGAAACACAGCTTTTTTTTCTGTGGCGCTGGATACAGATGTGCTATGAAAGAAATTAAATTTGAAGTCAAGTCGATGTTTTTGCCGAGTTAAAAGTTAACTGGTGTTCCTCGCGGCTGTTTGATTGGGAATTTCAAAGAGACGTATATTATCACCTGCTTCTGCTTTCCCGGAAGATGACAGCTGATGAAAGGACTGGAAACTTACACAATCCCTCCCAGACACTGAAAGATTCAAACCGAAACAAGCTCGTACTGATGAATCACAATGACCTCTTCACTAACAACAGGCTCTGCGATCGATATGCAGCAGACTCTTTGATTGGCGTTGGCATGCTCAGACAACATCTAATCAATACTGTATCAGGACTGGATCGGCCGAGTTGCTCAGGGAGCTTTAGAAACACCAGTGGACAGCAGAGAGACAAAGAACATGCGGAGATTAGTTGTGTTAGTCAGTAGTATAAAAAAACACAAAGAAGGTTAAAATATGGGATCGTCTTCATAAAATCCTGCTTTCAGTCTCAATTTTTAGCATGAACATTTCGTCTTTGTGAAAAACAATCTGTAGTTGTATTAGAGGACTTTTATATATTGGAAACTGTTTTCTTGGAATATCACACTTCAAAAAGAGAAGAATAAGAACTCAGAGTTTGAACTAGCGATTGTCCAAAACTAAAACTTTATGGTAACAAAACCAAAGGGAGGCAAGAAACACCAAGAGAAGAAACAAATTCACAATAAGACATGGGAGACCAAATGAAAGGCAGTCAGCAGGAGCAAAAATCCTCCTGACGCAACCGAAAACAGTGGCGGGCATCTTGTGCCCAACAGAGAAACCAGAGGAGCTGCTTTTCAGGGGGAAGAGGAGGAGATATAACTAATTCAAGGCAGGTGTGCACACAAGTGAACAGCCTCTCCAAAAACAGAAACGGGGGACAAGGGAAAGCAGAATTCAAACTTTAACATGAAAATACAAAAAAAAAAAGCATAATAATAACAACCTCGGCAGACACTGACATTTCTGTAGCAATTCACCTGTGCTGTAGAAAAACAGGGAGTCAAATAGAAAGCCATTTAACCACTCGGACGAGGCAAAAAAACATTTTTATGGAATAACAGTGAGAAATCCTCTGATACCCCCAAAAGACTCCCATATGGAAATTTTCCCAGCATGTCATCGCGAGGTAATTTACATTTTTACATTTAGACAAGTCTGTTACCCCTCAACCAAGAGAGTCTCATCTCTCCTCTCATTAGCCTCATCTTTTAGCGCCTCATAAGATATTGGCTTTTTTTTGTGTATGTGCGTGTGTCGGGGGGAACATGTCTGCCAAAATTTCATGAAGAAACCATGTATTGTGTTAATGGGCGTACTCGCTGATTTATACAAAGGTCTGAGGAGAGAAGCTGGCGTTACGGCTCACGCTTTTAGGGCTGTGGGGTTTTGCTTTGGGCTTCTCACCGAGTCCAGATATTCTGAGCAGGTTTCCAAAGTTCAAGTCGAGAAGCGGGCGTGTGGCGCTGAATAACAACTCCCACAATGGAAACCACCCCTTGTAATGCACAAGTGATTTAGAGTTTGGGTTTAGGGTGAGAAATGATCCGAGGGTGACGTCTCATCAGTCAGGACTTCGGTGAGTTAGAGCAAGTGTGTTCTTGGGGTAATTTCTTCTCTGCCAGGTCAAACTGGCACTTTTATTAAAGCAGTTTTGTTTATGATTCTTATTGTTCTGCCCTTTTCTCTCTTTTTTTTTTTCTTTTTACCTTATGTGTATGTGATATAGGGGTTTGTTCTGTATTCTTTATATCCTCTACCCTTTCCACACACACACACATAGCAATGTATTTGGGGTTTTTAAGATCCTTATTGGTGTTTTAATGCAAAGAAAAGCAGAACAACTCCTCACTGAGTCGGTGTAATCGAAGCAATGAGCTATTGCTGGCCCGGTGGATCCATCCATCCATCCGTGGGCAGGGCACAGCCCTGACAGGCTGTCAGTCCATCACAGGCCGTACAGAGGCCCGACACAAACAGGCACCCGAGCTCACGGCCACTCTGACATTGCTTAAGGTTTGTGCCTTTCTTGGTTCCCAAATAAATACATAAGAAGTGTTCACACAGAGTCAGTAAAATGCTCAAAGGGCATTATCCTCCAGCATAAAAAGCCTTTTGTGTGGTGGGAAAGGTGTTTGCAAAGTCTTTGTGTGCAGACATTTGTTGCAGAATCTGACCCCAGGATTTCTAATATTAGAAATGAATTATCTGAATTTGAGAACACAAGGGTTAGCCCTCGGCTGTGAACAGAAGCCGAGAGGCTAAAACCGAGAGCAGAGATAAAGGAATTATGGGGGAAAAATACACAACCTCACCATAGTTAATGCAAATCTCGGTATTAAGAGGACAAACAATGTTAAGCAAATGTGAAACAAGAAAAGCAGCCACGCCGACTGGAAGCCGAGAATTCAGTGTTTTTTCTCAGCACGGGGACTGCTTTTGTTTTAATTTTGGCTCCTCTCTTTTTGGATTTCATAAGTTTTGTGTTTTTGTTCTCCAGCAGGAATATCAGTTTGTCTTTTTGTGGGGAATTTCTTTTTCTTTGTGTCTCAGCGGGACACTGGTTCTGCTTTCAGTTCTCCACTGGCGAGGGCTGTTACAGTGTTATCCTGTTTTTCATTTAATTAGAGCAGGGTTTTGTTTTCAGCCCTCCAACAAGAGAATGATTATTGCAGATTTAAAATCTGGGGATTCATTTAAAGGCTATATTTGCTTCCCCCCCAATGATAATCTTTCCGAGTTTCCTCTTAAAAAAACAGCACCACTCCAAAGCTTTGAATCGAAGCTCCCGACTGGTTCAGTCTTTTTAAAGGTAAGCTGTAAATGAGACTCAAACCCACAACCCTCATGCAGGCTGAGTGATTGGCTCAACATTAGCTGAACATTTCTGTCGCTGCTTTTACTGCCAGTTTCGGCCTTTGTGCTGTTGTTGGATTTCAAACAGCTTTTCTTTTTTTTTTTTGTGAGCCGAGACGCAGCTCGATCTTATCACCTCTAAACCTGCCTGCTTTGCTGATTGAGCTATTGAGTCTTCATAAGCGAGAGCTTTTTCAAGTTTTTTTTTTTCTCTCCTTTAGATGCCGGTCCGTGATTGTCAAAAGCAAAAGCGTGTGTGTGTCAAATCAAAACATGCCAGGGCTCAGAACAGCTGTTTACCGCGGTGAGCTAATTCTTTGCATAGCCCTGGCACTCGTCTCCTCAAGCTTTTACAGTATTTTCACGACATGGACGCTTTGAAAACACACTTGCAAATAAGGACTTTGAAAGAGAACTTGAACCTGTGACCCTGAGTTCTTCATCCAAGCTTTCGGCGGATTTATCCTCAGAGTTTAATTATTTTTGAGAGCAGGCAGCTTTTTTTTCTCTTTTTTTTTTTTCCTATTTTCCTTGCCGCTACTTGAAATACAACAATTTACCATAAGCATATAACAGATGTGATCCAACCTCTTCACAAACTAGTGAACAGGTTTTCTTTTTTCTTTTGAGCTGATGAACCCGAGGATGCTTCAACTCGTCTGAGACTATGGGGGAACGTCTGTCAGTGCTCAGCTGCTTATAACAAAACCTTCTCACCTGCAGGGTCACAGAAATGTGACATGGGTCCTCTTCAGCTTCAAGGCCCGATTGTGTGCCTGAACGTTGAACAGCAGCCACATGTCGAAAGACACATTGCAAGGAGGACCAAAATGATCATTTGGAATATTGTTCAGAATATTCTGAAATACAACAAAACCATTTTATCATGTATTGAATGACTTGTAAAAAAAAACTTGCATGACGATTGTGACAAATGCTGATTTCTAGTTTTCAAGCGGGAGATGGCAGCTGGCTCAAGTGGTGTCTCCTCACCTTGTTATTTGGTGGCATAATAAGACGAGAGGCATAAAAACAAACCGATGAAAACGACTCTCCTCCCTCACAAAAGTATGATCCTGCGATGTGTGTTCATGTCAGCAGATCCGGTTGGTAATTACGCTGAAAATAAATGTGATTTTTAGTGGCTGAGCCTCACTGCTGTGTCAACATGGACACAGCAGTGCTGTAAAATGAGTGTTTCTTGGTCTGAAACATGTCCAACCAACACCGAGGGATCTTGTTGTGGGAGCCAACAAGAGCGTGCCAATCTTTCCTTGTAATATTGTTTGAACATGTAACCAAGGCAACCAGCTAAAATGACATCCATGAAGGAGATGGTCACGTTGTAAGAAGAATGTGTTTTGGCTAGAGCCATGATTGTTCCTCGACCCTTTCTAAGCACAGTTAATGGAGAAACCCAACCAATTAATGAGAGAAGTGTTTCAGTGAAGTGTTTTGAGGTCACTGATGTATGTTGGTCCTCTCGTCACATCTCACAAAGGCTCATCGCAGCCATTTTGAGCTGTATTCAGGAGTATGAGGAAATTATTTAAATCACATCAGCTTTTCAGCTGCTTTTCACAACCAAACTAAATTAATGAATGCATGATAACTTTAGACCCATCCTCCCAGTACTTGTGTTGGACATCAAGCTACAGGCTGTACACTTTTTATTCAATACACTGCTAAAGTGATAGACAAATGGGTCAATTAGTAAGATCAAATCGATAATTAACTGATTCCACAGGTAAACGCGAAAGATTTTGGATTTGAAAATGTGAGAAAATGACTGATCGGCATGGCAGTAATTTGAAGATCTCTACCACTGAGACAGTTTGGAGGACCAGGGTGAAGCATTTAATTATTGCGTTGTGGTAAACTGTGCTGTTGCCAAGTTCTGCCAAACAAATCAGTGAAGCCAGGTAACAAGAATCTGGGCCAGAAATGGGAAAGAAAACCTGGCAGAGGAACCGCACAGAAACATATGCCCTTAAAAGAAAGTTGTTTCCTACCTTGTTTGCCAGTTTGCTTTCCTTCCTCCAGAATTTTGGACTGAAAAAAGCACAAAATGCAGATCACAGACTGGAAACAGGATGATGATTTAGCCAACTCTGCCATAACCATTACAGTCAAAGCACTGGGTAAAAGTCAACAATAACAAAGAGCAAAATCGGAAGTCAGTGTGAGAGGAATGAGCACCTAAACATGTCACATGAGCAGAATAACCACTTTGATCATTAACACGAGTGAAGACTTTAGTCGCAGTCCATGAAACGATGCAAATTAAGAAAGAAAAAAAACTCGATAAATGCCAGCAGAAGGCAAATACCGTCTCGGCTCTTTAGTTTAAAAGGCCATTAATTGATTCACAGGCCGCAGAGGCATCAGTATAACAAAGATGGAAATGGGAGTTCTTTAACAAATTGCAAAATGAATAAAGACTGAGGTGGACTAACGAGCGATTATGCCAACATCTGACCAACGGGGGATTAAAACCTCTCTACACCTGGCAACTTCCAACAAATCAAGAGGAAATTTAGGGCAGTGTCCAAAAATATAACAGGACTAATGTTTAGCCAAAACTACTTTGTCTACAAATGCTCCTTTGATGAATTTCTCCCCTTGGACTCCACGGCTAATTTCACTGACTGGGTTGTTTTCTGCCAAAAGTCGTCTGTTTTCCACCATCCACTGCTACCTCACATTTCAGGGTCCATTTCAGCCCGTGTACTGACAATACACAGTAAATTGCACCAAAAAAAAAGAGGTCTTTGAAAGTTTTTGTTTTTTTTGGTAAGATTCTTTGCATTGCATTTATTGGCTTCATCAGACTTCATTAACTGTGACCAGGCCTTTAGTTTAGCATTGACATAATTTAAGCACAAGTCAGCACAACACATTTTCAGAGCGGCACCTTGGACCCAATAGCAGTTATGACCAGCTTACCAGTGGCTGTTGGTTCATTCAAGTCAATATTATGACAGCACGTGGAAATGGTACAGTGTAAAATATAGCAGTTTACAACAGAGTCTGAATAATTTTTAGCTTGAGATTTCAGCATTCGTGTCAACGTCCCTATTCTACTTGTTACTATACGATGACATGAGTTTTCCTTGTTTTTACTTGGCCGCAAACGCATGAAGGAAGAGAAGAGGAAGGTGTTAAAACCCATCCTTTCCAACCATATTACAGCCATGGAAGTTGAAAGTACAACAACTTGACAAAGGGGACAAAACAATCTGTTTTCCAGCGACACCAGGCTGGTTGATTTATAATGCTGCCTTATTTTGTCTGGGCCTACTCAGAATCCACTGATATCAAGTCACAAAAGCTCCTCACAGTGTTCCATCCAAAGTCCTGCACCCTGAGAGCGTGCACGCTAGGCGGAAAGAGCAAGGCCGCGGGCTGGTGAGCATCAGAGACACTGTCCAGGATGAAACCACACAGATCCAGGAACACATCAGGTTTATACGCCCCCTAGCTGCACGCCATGTGCGACAGATTGAAGAAATGGCTAACTGTCTAGTTGCCTAGAACTGATAATGAGTCTTAACATCCTTTGGCCAAAAGTTAGGCTCCCGCAGGTATAAAAGAAGCCCGTGTTAAGCTTTTAAATATGCATCAAACATGTAGCCGCTAACAACGAGCAGGTAATAAATGGATTTTGGTCCGGTTGTCCTGCAGCTCTCCTCCAGAAGATAAGTTGTTCAACCGTCCAGGCAGGGGGGCTCCTTAATAGATTAACAAGCTAAAAATATGGGTAGCGCTTTGCACAGTGTGGATATCCAGGAGTTGTTCTTATTGATGATTTATTAAAAAGAACTAAGAGGGTGACTGGTAAATGGTTTTGTAATTAACCTTAATAACTGCTTTGTAAATGATGGCTGACAAGTTCCCCCGTTTAACCAAAAGGCCTTTTTTTAAACTGGCTCTTCATGGCTGGAAAAGAACATTTGGTGTTATAGTTAGTTTTTTTTAAACACATAAGGGTCATTTTACACTCACAGTCACATCCTTTAAACATCCCACTCATTTCAGGTACATGGATTTGAGGCAGAAAGGACTCATTAGTGTTTTTTTTTAGCCTTTTGTGGGTATTTTTTTTTGTGCAGGCAGATGACTCAACATCTGTTTGGCATCAAACCGTTTGCTCCTCAAAGCTGTCGTTAAAGTGACCCAGAGGACATTTAGGATGAGCGTTTGTGGTTTCAGAAATGATACCAGATAACAAAGAACGTACAGTAAGATGCATACAATATGGGCTTGTATCCGAGGGTGTGTGTTTTATGCGAGTTTTGCGTGACCTCTCTGCTGTCGTCACATCTCCTCAGCTTTCCCAGAGGCCTCGTAGTTCTCAACACCATCTTTGTTCCAGAAGGTTCTGCTGGTGAAGCTTCGCTATGTACATGAAATCATCAAAAGCCCAGATTTGAATTTTTTTTCCAGCCTGCTGCGCTGGAAAAAAAAACTAAACAGAAAATAACTTGGATCCACTTAGTCTTTTTTATCATAACATATTTTTTCTCTTTCAGCAAAGCAGTGGAGATGATTTGTTTTGTTTCAAATTCCTTTCTGCTTCTTAGCGTATTTGATCCAGCACCTGAAACCCACTTAACCAAAGGATGAAGCCATTCGTGACGGATTCAGAAACGGGAATGGGTTCTCCCCGCTTGTATACGTTTCCGATTCTGGCTGATTTCTTTTTTTTTTTCTTGAATCTGAAAATCCACATTATGATGCAAAACACTGCTGGAGTAAAGGAGGCACAGCTTGTCCCAGGAAAACAAACAGAAAGTAACTAACACGATTTGTTTTGTTTTGTTTTCAAATTAAGTTAATCTTGGTTAACAATCTAAGGGTGCAGCCTGGTTCTTACAAATGTCTCAGTTTGGCAGCCTGTTTTTGTCCTACCTCAGCATATGTGGTTCTGCATAATAATGCCCTCTATCCACATAATGCCTGTTTTCCTCTCATTTCTTCCCCGTTAGCTTGTTATGGTCAATGGCTAAAAGTACTTGGTTAGTGTTATAGGAGGTTCTGCTGTCAGGTTACAGATCCCACTGCAGCCCTCGTTGCTGGAGAAAGACGTTGCTTTGTTTTTTTTGTTTTTTTTCTTTGTGCCAATTCCGTTTTAAAAACTAGCACTGAGACAAAGTCTGTGCGTCCAGGCGCTGCTAAAGGGTTATTTGACCAGAACCAACAGCACAGAACCTCCTCTGTGTTAATAAACCTCCTGATTTACACATTTCACCCAAATTGAAAAGACTATAAAAGAAACTTTACAGTCTATAAAAGTAAATAATTTGGAGAAAAAACTATCAAAGTCACTGTGCATTCAGGGAATGGAAAAAGAACCGATGTGTTTTTTCTCAGTGTTAAGTCTATACAGCTTATTTCCTAAATTAACCATGAAGATTCAAAATGCATGAAGAGAAAAATCTGAATTCTGCCAATACCTCAGCAGCCACAGAGAGTGAATGAATTGGGCTCTCAGTGGGGCTGGTGTCTTGTTAGAAGGATTCGCGGCAGTGCCCGGTGCAAAACACATTTTCTGGGCTCACACTGGGTGTAAACTATATCATACCAGTGATCTCAGAAAATGTCCGCATGATGCATGCTAACCCCACATTTGAACAGATTTAACCTTATGCACACAAACAAAGCCACGTGTATTTTTACGATAAATACCATATACATTGGATATTTGGCACTAAGTTTGAATAAAATCAAAGTCGACTGTTTTCAGACAAGTCCAGAGATCTGATCTGTGATCTGTGACATGTGTTTCTCGCTGGGATGAATCAGTAAGGGAAATGTGTTTAATCACATTTCAGACATAAAAAAACTCTTTCTTTGCATCTTCCGAGCCTAATTGACCTTATCACTTTTTCTATGAATAAAAATTCTATTTGAGCCAGTGAGTCACATGATGATCTCAGAAATCGTAATTGCTTGTGCAGCCGGCACTTCGGGGCCCGGCTCGGACTGACTTTCGCTCCGAACAGTGTTTAGCTTTGTTTACACACACTGACAGAATTGAATTCAGCTTGGTTAAATTAGCATCTCACAAAGACCTGAAATCCTTTAAATTAACATTCACAAAACATATAATTACCTACAATTTCCTCGTTGATGTGCTGCTGAAAAAACAGAAAGAAATCTCTCTGAAAAGAAAAAAGGTGAGAAAGAATAAAAATATATATTCACCTTAGAGCTAGACAAGTTTCTTTTAATGAGTAAGAATATAAGATTTAATTGTCTTGTTTTGAGGCATGTCACACACATTGGCTACGACTTTAGTTTTAAATGGTTTGTTTTTAGACCTCTTGATGGCTTGTGTTGTCAGCATGTCAATACCATCGTAACTATAAAGGTACTTAAATTGCTTTGTTGTGTTTTGAAATTAATCTAAAATCAATTTAACATATTTGAATGTTGTGTGGTCCAACGTCACACTGGAGTGTGCTGAACGAGAAGACGAAAGATTTTCTCAGTACGCTGCGATTTCTAACACCTGAAGGGGGATTAAATAGAAGAAGCTTCCACAGTGAGTGGAATGAGGGCAGTACGCTGAAAAAAGGAACTTACAATGGGCCGGCGGAGTGTGACACGCTGAGGTAAATGTATGACAGCATTTCTTCGCTTTCCTTTCAGTCAGAGAGAAGTGTGGCTGGGTGAGAATGGTTGTCGGGCCTGTGTGCCCCTGAAAGGTTTAGTGATCATAATACTGTAAGGAAAATAGTAAAAACGTAGCAGTAATTTCTGATACGGTGTGTTTGAGAGGAAGGGAGATCATACGGTCACAAAGCAGCTCTCAGCTCTTTCACAGAAGTTAAGATGATGTCAGGATTCATGCCAAATTGCGATTGTCTCTTTTTTTTTTTTTTTTTTTTGCGATGGTCTATTTAAGGAAATTTAACTGCTGCAGAGCTAAACCTTTGTGACTACACCAGATCTCTCTGAGGCCTGTCCCTCGGAAAACTGAAGAACCATCTACAGATGGACGCTTCCAGTATGAGACCATCAAGTTTGTTGATGATAATTTTAATGTTGGGATGCAATTAAATGGCAGAACGTGATCGGTGAAAAGCATTGGAACAAAAATGTGCTCCTTTTTAACGTGGGTGTGGGCAGCGTGTTGGTCAATCAGTGGCATCATCACTGGGTCTGTGGGGTCGGAAAGTCATTTGAAGAAGAGCCAAGGTGTCGGGCAGAGTCCACACTGGTCCAAAGCCAAACCCCTACAGTTTCCAAACAGCGGGTCAGAAGGTGGACGCGTCTGACCTTTCAGTGGCACATTTCCACACTGTGTTGCACTTTGGGTCATGGTTCTCATCTGTTGTTAACTTATGATGACGTGATACAGACCCTCACAATGGCTCCCATCACACCTCCAGATCTGACACACACAAAACCTGGTTAGGAGTGTTATAAAGCGTTTACAACAAAAGACGCCTCCATGTGGGACACGATGAAGCTTAAAACTGGAAAGAACTACACAGGAGGGCATTTCCAAACAGTTTCCCCCAAACACATGACCAAACCTGAGTGTAACTTGGATTCCTTACTGGAAAAAAAAAGGGTCAAAAGTTTTGGAAAATAGGACAGAGACAGCAAAATGAAAAGAGGCTTTCCTGTAAAACCCAAATCGACTGTCTGCTGTGTTCCTTCTCTCGCCTGTGATCACAGCCGCGTTACTACGTGACCTCGACACGTGAAGCTTTTTTTTCCTGACATCCCAAAATAACCATTTCATGGAAAAACGGTTAATTCGCGATCTTGTCAAAACAAACAATTATCCGGCAACACAACAAGCTGTCAGAGCCACTTCTCTCTTCGGGTTGTCACTTTAAAAAAAAAACGGTGCGGCGCTGACGTGTTCCACAGGCGTGGCGGGGCCTCACACTCATCAGCAGACGGGCCGCGGTGGTGGGGTTTTAACTCGCCCGGTGTCGGTCCGGCTCCCACAACCTGCCCGCAGGCCTGCAAACACCGGAGTCATGAAAGCAGCGGGACAACGGCCCCGTTTGTCCGTTTGAATTGTCAGATGAGGACGCGGCGTCCTGGCGCTGCCTCTGACATTTCTGCCCCTCCCGTGGCGCCGAATGTGGGTTGATCAAAGTCGATCGAGGCTGAATGCGATTTTCTGACGCTGCTGATGTGGAGGTTGTGATTCTGTATCTGGTTACCGACCGGCGTTTCTCACTGACCCACTTGTCTCCTGGCCCGGATAACACCCTTTTCGTGTCTGCGCCTGACAAAAACCCTCCGGAACAAATGGCCTGTGTCTCCTGAAAAACTATCTCAGTAAAAAAAAAATGAAAGGACTTCAAATGAGCTTCTGCCCTCTAAATTAAACCTTCCTTAGTTCCTTAACTCTATCTAATTTTCCGTTTCTTGACAGCAGCCATCACTCAGCTTTTTTCTTTTGTCTCTCGCTCCCAAGTGAGATGGTTATGTGGTTACAGAAACATTGGCACAGGCCGCTGTGCGACTGGTCTACAATATTAGAAGTAAGGGATTTAACTCCTGCAGAGCAGCCTCCTGAATATTTTGAATTTAGTTCAGAAAATTTCGGTAATTAGTTAAAGAAAGTGAGAGAAACACAATGAGGACGAGCATGAGCGCCAAAAAGAGAAGTGCACAGTGGAAGAGACACTATAAGAAATTACTTTTGGGGGTTGAGAGACAAGATGAAGCCAAAAAGGAAAAAAAAAAAAGAATCCAAGTAACCAAGAAATTCATTAACAAAAAGATTAAAAATTCACAGATTTCAACTTCTTAAAGGTTTCATATTAACTGTTTGCAACTCTAACAAAGTTTTGGACAATTGAAGTAATTCATTCCGGGAGGCGTAAATGATCCGGTTCAGGTGGGTCGAGGTGAGTTTCAAATCCATTCTTCTATCCACTTTCTACAGCTACGAATTCCAGCTAAAGCCGGATGTTTAATCAGAGACTGTAACATAGGACAGTTTAATTGAGGCTCAGTCTGTAAACCTCAATTTTTTGGGGTGGTTGAAGTGGGTTGCTTTGCCTGTTCATTGTGGAAAAATATTAATATTGTATATAAATATCATTAATAGGAATTTGGGTTACCAAATCATTTTGAGTAAAAATCAGCCAAATAAAGTCAATTTAACTGATATATCTCGATGTGTCTCGCGGTGTAAAGAAGGAAATAACACAACCTTACCACAGCGACTAACGAACCTGAACTCTATCAAGATCTCACATTTTCTTCAAACAAAGGCAAAATGTCTCATTTAGAGCTCCATTTTGCAGAGAGCAGCTCTGCCCTGCTCTCAGTGAAAATGCACTGGTTGGAGTCTGGCTGCTTTCCCCTCTCAGAGTCGTTATCCTGAGTGGCAATACACCGCTCCAAGTGCTCCCGCAGGCTTGGTGTTGGAGCTCTCAGTGTCTTCCTGCTAAGTAGGTAGAGAATACCAGCCGAGTCAATTGCATCACAGCTCAGTTGCTTTTCTCCCTCTGATGCCTCATAATAGTACAGTAAACAGTTGACCTTGAGGGAGGAATCCACGGTGCACATCTTCACAAATGCCTCTCTGGTCTGCGACAATAGGTTCAGCCTCGGGGTGGAAGCCATGATACGCTTGCTCTTCACCTGCAGTCATTTCTTAAAACACATGTTGTGGTTAGATTTATGCAGATGTTTTTTTTAACTGAGCTTTAGGTGCATGGTAAAAAAAACAAAACATATATATATATATGTATGCCAGTAATTAGGATTGAGCTTTCAGGGACCACTGTTTGTTTTGTTGGTTTGTTATAGATGCCATCTATGAAATTTCCGAAAATCTGTGTGCATTTGAAATTAATTTAAAGAAGCCGTTCATGGAGTGTAACACACTGGTGTCAAATATGTTACAATAACAGAAAGGCAGTGGTGGAATAATACTGAATGCATGTAAGTAAGGACAGATTTGAAATAGTCCCACTTCACTGTTGCTCCCATTTTGTTCGACTTTATGCTTCAAACACTGTAGCTTGCACTCCTCTGCAGCTTGAAGTTTTCCTTGTTCCCTAAAAAATGACATGGTAGAGACACTGACATATTGGGTTCTTTTTTTTTTAAACTTTGTTTGTTTGTGTTCTTACTAACAGGACAAACATTAAAGGAAACTAAAACCATTGTTTATATACATGCTTATAGACATGATCTTGTAGTTTGGTCATTTTTCATTAAAAAACAAACATCTATGTGTATTAAACAAAGTGAAAAGAACTATCACCCAGTATCCCACAAACGTAAAGATTTATATGAATGTAAGACCTGACATTACTCAACACGCCCAAACAAAAAGCCTAAATCTCCATTCAAGAGATATCTAGCAGCACCATAAAAGATTATAATCCCTCTTTGTAGACTCAGGCTTTCCTTTTCAGGCTTGGTGCACGGACATGAAATAAACGTTTAATGCATCATTTAAAGCGTCTTCTACACAAAATACTTTTAATCAACAGGCACCTTGTTCATAAAACTAGGTTTGAAAGAAAGAAAGTGTGAACAATATCAAAATCATTACAGGAAAAAAAACAAAAAACAAAGATGCTGCGACTGCAAGATCCAACACAGGAGTGCTGGTAGAAAATTGTTCATTGAATTGTACTAATGTCTGTGGAAAGAAAAATGCTCAAAGACACACAACAAAGACCACAGTGAACTGCCAGCAACTGAAACTGTCATACTGTAAGAAAACAAAGTGCAGAAGAATGATGATCAGGGCTGAAAAGCTAAGCTATTTATGGATGACGGGTGACGGCAGACTGGCGTCCTCTGTGGTACTTTATATGGGATTTAGTCTCCAAATAAATGCTAGCTGGTTCTACAGTCCAGGTTGAGCATTCAAGGTATTTGCTAGTAAATAGTGTTACTTCACTCATTGGGGCTGGTCGATGATTTAACCCCAGATACGTCTTATTAGAAATAACAAAAAAACTGTTAAAAAGGTGACCAATTTGATGTTTTAGACTTTTTCTTATTTTCTTTGCAACATAAAGTTTAGTTCTGAATTCAGGGCTTTCACACTTTCGCAATTGAATAGAGCTGAATTCTTTTCTCACCTCTGCAGAAAAACTAAATAAAAAAATGCACTTTTGCAAAGCGTGTGCGATGTGTTGCTGCCGTGTTGTTGTCTAATAAACACCGTCACCTCTGAAATCCAGAGACCTTGCACAGGCTGTTTAAAATACAGCAAAGCCGATCAAAGTAAGGGGTTAATAAAATGCAGTGCAATGGCGCGTGCTTCGAAATTCATGCAAAATAACAGTGGGGGGAAAAAAATCCACACGAGAAATGGGTTTGCTTAACGCAAAAATTCACCTCTACACTCACATGTCAATTTATTCCAACACATCGTTTGAGCGAAGCAAACATGATATTTCACTTGCCCGGGCTTTGTCAGGTTCTCTCATGAATAACGACATCAGGATGCAGAATACGTGATCAAAAGCCAGACCCAAATCAGTTTGCTTTAAAATAAAAGCACACTAAGCCCACTTAAAAATTTCCAATAACAAAGCGTTCCTGTGAGTGTTCAATGTAGACTAAACACAAAGGCAAATCAACACAGAGCCTGATGATACAATTAAACAAAACGAAAAAAATTGAATTAATATATTGTGAAACTGCACCCTAGAGATTAAAAATAAATGAATAATAGATGTTAATAATAAATCCACCAAAGGAAAGGCCAGGAATTTAAAATCTAAGAAAATGAGAATTTCTTTTGACAAATCTATTTTAAAAGAAACATAATTGCTGCTCGAAATATTTCCAGAGATACGGCAGAGCCTGAAATGCCTTCCGTTCTGCTCCACAATAGCAGAGAAGCTGAATGTGACACCCAGAGTCTCACGTCCTGAATCCTGTGTGTAATTAGGTTTAAGTGACTACTGTGTCCACATCATATTGTTTAGACAGTAATTATAGAGAATGATCTTGGAAAAACTGACAGACTTGTAATTCCAAGTTGGGGATTAAAAAAAAAAACCTGCAGACATTTCAACAAACAGTTGGCTGAATGTCTGCAAATACACCTGTTAGTTATGGAACCGGAGGAATGCCTTCACGACTATCGCCTCTCCTCTGTAAGACTGGATACTGACTTAAAGCTTATCCCTCCTCTGAAATGATTTCAGCAGACTTGCATGACAATTGTGTCACCTTCAAGTCTGATGGGATCATAAAATGAGCTTAAACATAAAATCTATTTCAACACTGACGCTTAGCAAAGTTGAGCTAGCCACCCTGTGTCTGTCAACCTCCTCCAGCTCCTCCAAAGCACTTCCTTTTCTGCCTTTTAGCCAGCTGGAAAAATAGAAAACGGGGTTTCAGACAGAATTTTTGCACCACTGTGTTTAAGTGCCTTTAGCACCACATTAATACATTTTAAGGCTCACTGTTTTGTCTTCTTCTTCACTCTAGTAATTGAAACAATTGGTTTAAAAGACTGTAAGCAGGCCCAAAGACTCAGTGACATGCAGAAATCATGACCTAAACCGACAATAATCATCACAAATGTGCTGATATGAGAACATATTTTATCATACAAGAAAAATTTACATTTAGCAAACAAAGAAAGCTCAAATTTAATTGGAAAGAAGCCAATAAAACTGGTACATTTGTGGTTATTTTCATATAAGTTACGAGAAAAAATACAGTTAAGGTTAAGAACCTGTCTAATCACCACATGACCACACTTTTTTCTTTTTCTTTATTCATTATTGGCATCGCCAACGGCTAGAAGTTTAATATTTATGTACGTTTATAAGTGAGAGTGTGACTGTAATAAGTAAGTTGACAGTATAAGGTACAGCCAGGAGTCCAAATGGGATCAGTGCCATGGACTCCTCATCCTCTCTCGGGCTTATTTGAATCCCCCTGCAGCAAATAGCTGCTATAATACTGCTGATTTGTTACACACAGCAGTACACGGACTGTTTGAAGTAAAAACAAATTAAGTTTGATAGTTCAAGATGTCCTCAGTGGGACAGAAACTGAAGCGAGTTTTATCAAACTTCTCACCCTGCTGTCTAATTTGGATTTCACTTTTAATTTAGTATGGTTTGATTTAATTAGATTCGGTGAAAGAACAATAAAAACCGGAGTAAAAGGTACCTCAGGAAAACGTGCCAAAATATGTGAAGAGCCTTGTGGGAACGGGAGCGAGTGACTCCTAATATTAAAAACAGCTAAATCACGTCTCAGCGCACTCGTGTCACTCAGTTTGTTGTTTGTAAGTGCACAGTTATTCTGGGATGCAGGCACGCTCCGCTCCTCTGTTCTGACAACAGAATTCAATTCAGCGTTCATAAACAGCTGTGTTTAATGACACCATGTATATCTGAGGAGTGAACACTTTTTTTTCTCTCTCTCTTCTCTTTTGCAGGTAAAAGAAAACATCACCTGGCAGCTCTTTGCTTTCCCTCTGCAGATTTTCCCTCGCGGTTCATTGTTTGATTACATCTTTCGGCAGTAATTAACTTAAACAGAGCGATCAAAATAAACCCTCTTTATCATCTCTGTTATTTATTAGTTTGGACAGGTCTTTGAATGTGTTTCGGTGGTTTAAACCAACTCGCTTACTGCCCGGTTTTGTCATGACTTTGGCATGAAAAGAAAGTTATTTTTTGTTTTTTTTTGCCTACATTGCAGCTTTAAAAGCCTGTCAGAAGACACAGAGGATGTTATATTTGAGGTATATTTTAGTGGCACATCTGATTCTTTTTTTGTGTAAAATATCTCCTTTTTGTCAAATTTGAGTCTCTGGTATAGCGCATCCTACATTCAATGGGGATACTAAGCGCATTTATTATTCAAAATGTGCAAACCTTTAACAGCTTACTTTTGTCTGATTTATTCCCCCTCTCATCTCCTCTTTGTTTCCTGCTTGGTTGTGATCTCCTTTACTCTCTTCTGCAGAAATGTGGATAAAAAATAATGGAGGATTAAGAAAAAACAGGTCTGTTTTTGGGATCATGTGATATTCTCAAAATGCAGACCAGTATCTCAATTTAGTTCTTTTTTTTGGTATGCCTTTAAACCAAGGAGCTGAAAGCGAGCATGTAATATTTTAATAAGGAGAGCAGTCCAGTAAGCGGTGGGAGTGAGAATCTAATTAATTCTCACCCTTGTTTGTGCTCAGAGAGGTTGGTAAAATCCCTCTATGTTTTAGCCATGAACATCCAGCAGATTTAACCAGAGATGGTGCAGTGAATGTTGCTGGAAGACTGCAGAAACTGGCATGGTTCTGACGTGGTTCTGACGTGGTTCTGGACGTTCTTTGGAGCAGTGGAAGTGAGAGACTCCCACTGTTGCACCCTGCTCCATTCAGACTGAAAACCTCAAACTGTGGGGAACCGACTTTAAATCTGAGCTATGTGACATTTCATTAATGGCTGGTGCCTTCTAATTTAAGTTATTCTGACTCCTGCTATGGTTCGCAAGTTGGCTCTTTTGTTCCAAAGTCCCATAGCGGAACCCTTTTCGAGAGCAGAACAATTGCGGGGGTGGAAAAGCAACCCTTCTGTGGGAGTTGAATTACGTCAACTTCAAACATCTCCGGTTGCCCGGTGTCACGATGAGAAACTCACAAGGTCAGAGGTCACGTGCCTGGAACTCGCAGGGGTCCGGCGTCCAGCTGGAGGGGATTGAGGCGGGTTGTTGATGCGGGAGCTTGTCAGCCCGTTCTCCTGTGAAGAATCGTTGGACGACCTTGATGAAAAAGGAATAGAAATGTGTTTGATGTCTCTGTCTGCAGGGAAGGCTAATGAGAGCAAGGACAGGTCTTTGCATTCACGAGCCCAGTTACTATTTGAAAACCGCGAATGTGAGCGCACCGTTTGCCTGGTTCTCACAACTTGAAAGAGCTGTTTGAGGATCCAGACCTGGACCAGGGTTCAGGTGCGTCCTCACGGAGATGAGCGCACACACAGATAAGCCTCCATATTACCCTTTTACAACACAAAGAAATCAGCACTCTAGAACTGCATCCCTACAAATATGGGGGTGAAGCTTTGACTGTCATATTTAACACATTGGAAAAAGGTCACAGGAGCAGGAGTTAAATGAGAGTTGAGGCTGTCAAATTACCGTCTTGTGTTAGAAATCTTATTCGCCAAAGAAATGGAAGAGAAGTAAGGATTTAGCTGAGTTTTACAGTGTCCTCGCCGAGGCAAAAGCAATGCAAAATGCAAAATGTTCATTCAGCATTTTATTTGTCTTTAAAAATCAGAATAACTCATAGTCACCCATAATTTACCCTTTAAACGCAACAACAATTTATAATACCGCTACCACAATGCACACTGCCACAGCAGCCATGGCCACTTTGTTTTTATTCAAAGTACATTTACTAAAGGCTGAAAACATTCTCAATTCAAATAAATATATTCAAGCATGACAATGGAATATGTTGGCAAACATTACCTATTGTGTCTTGAATATATGAAGCCCTGTATCAATAAAAACTGGCAAAAAAAGACTTTCTCGCCCCTGGTCCCAATCTGCCTTTAAACAAGGTCAGAGGTCCACGGTGCGCTGTTTTACTAGCATGAATTTTGGAAATGTATGTTTAAAATGCCCACTGTGTAACTACAGGTCAACTTAAAAAAAACAAAAAAACATTATCTCACAACTTTGTTTTTTATCTTATTGATAGATATTTTCTAAATGTTTCAAATGTAGCCTCAATTTATTGTTCCAAAGAGCGTGAGAGTGCACATTCTCTCCATCATCCCTCCATCATAATCTTACAAGCATCCAGATCTGAAATCTAGCTGAAATGTAGCTTCTAGAGCCTTTAAAAGTCCCACACACTCAGCTCATGTCCAGTGTGAGGGAGAGACATTCACATCTCCAGGACAACCACAGCCCTCCTCCTCCTCCTGGGACTTCCCGGCATCTGACAAGAGACTGCGAATGAGGGTGTTTGTGTGTGTCAGAGGCAGAGAGGCAGAGTGGGGAAAGTGAGAAATGGAGTAAGTAAGTGTGCGCTCATGTTGTGAGATTCGGAAAAGTGAAAGCGCGACCGGTGTGTGTGTTTGTGCGTGCGCGCGCTGGCGTGTGTGCGTGCAAAAAGAAGAATGTGAAAATGACAAATGTGCGAATATGTGTGCGAAAGGAGAGCGAAGTGTGACTGTGTGTGTGTTTGATAAGAGGGAAAATGTGTAAACATGAAGAAGATAGTTAATGTGAACGTGCGACAGAGTGTGTGAGCGTGAGCCGCAGTGTGTGTGTGTGCGTGTGTGTGTGTGTGTGTCCTCTGTGCTCCCTCCCAGCTGTTGTTTCTTCTTTTTTCCCAGTGGAGGAAGAAAGAACAAAACTCAAGAGCAACCAAAAAACTAAACCCCAACACACACACACACACACACACACACACACACACACATGCATGCACACAGTCTCTCACATGTGGCACCAAAAACATAAATTCATCTAATTTATGAACAATCCTAATTTCTTCCAGAGCACGCCTACATTGTTAACTTGAAAACCCAAAAGTTTTTCTGGAGCCAGATGGTGTGCAACACTAGGAGACTTCTGCAAATTACAGTATTAAAAAAAGAATTACAAAAACGTATTTCATTTATTAAAACTTTCTTTTGCCTGTTTTCTTCCGGCGTTTCTGCTCTGTGCGTGATTCTGCTGTTGTCTTAAGAAAATCAAATTAAGACACTGGACCACCCTGTGCAGCCCAAATGCAGCAACCGGGGAACTACAACAGATAAATCCTTAACTGGATTTCAATCTGGTTTCTGTGCGGACAAGTAGAGCCGCAGCTTGAGAGGAAAGGATTGTAAATGACATCTTCTCCAATGTGGAAATGTTAACAGGAGTTATTCGTCTTTAGCTATGCTTCTTTTTAGGGTTTCGCATTTAAGAATGTGAACAAAGAGGCTGGCTTCACACAGCCGAGCCCTTAAAAAATTATCAAACCTCCACAACAGTTGTTGAACTGGGGGGATCACAGCCTAAGGCGTGTTTTCTTTCTGCCATTGAATCCTAGTTCTGCTTCATTTTGTGGTTTCCGCTTTGCTCTTTAGCCCAGATTCACGCTTTTCTTCATCTCCTCTGATTACCTGAATGAGTTCACCTGCACCTAATTTTCCACATCTCTCTCTTTCCATCCCACGCTGAGCATTTTCGTTTCCATTTATTTCTTTGAGCCGGCCACATGTAAGCCGACCTCAAGGAAACATGGAGTCTGGATTCACGCCGCTTGTCTTTGGCGTTTTGCATCCGTTTGAGACCTCTGCTCTTGCAGGAAGCATTACTGAGATATCAAAGGGAGAAAGGGTAACGTTAACCAAATCTGAACAGAGAAACTTTCTTTGTGAGAAATGACAGAAGGGTGTTTGTCCCAGAATAGAAATGTCAGAAGTCAGTGAACTTGTCGTGGTTTAGTGATATCTTTTAAGTCCCAGAGACGGAAAGTTAATCAAACCCTGAAGGTTGGCTCAGTAAAAGCTGCGCTGATGCTGTGGAGACGTCCAACAGGAAACACTGTGGGACAAATTTACATATTTAGTGGAGCGTAACTTGATGATAATGATAAGATAAAGCTCTGCTGACTTTACACGAGTTCGCTCTCACTGACCATGATCCCAAAATAAGATTTAAGAATGAATGAGGACTTGAATTATAAAACAAAGTCGTGTTTTGTGTGAGAGGATGATTGTCACCTTTCCTTCACTCCAACTCTTTAATTTAACATCCTTGGCCGACTCAGCTCAGGAACAGATTCATTTGATGAAGGAAAGAATGAAATTTGGGGACGATGAATGCAGTATAAACTCTGAATGACGTCCTTGATAAAGTAAGTAAAAAAAATTCAATAATTTTTATCTTTAAGAGCCAAAGACATGCGGTTCTCATTATTCTACTAATTAAAACTGATCTTTTCACCTATTCATCCCATCATCGGCCTAACCGAGCTTGGCCCGGCTCCACCAAAATATGATATGCTGCAGTCATCGTGTGAAAGCAGGAATTGTGTTTGTAATGAGTCACACAATGTGAAGAACTCAAACCTGATCTAATTAGGCGCGATTAAAAGCATTTTCTCCAAGGTTAAAGCTAAGTATGAGTCACTGCTTGATGGTGCTTTAGATGAATTTGCATTAAGCAGGCCGCCTCTAAAGCGCTTTTCAAATTCACTGGATTGTTCCTGCAAAGTGACAGTAGCTTTCAGGTAAAATGAATATTTACTCATGAAAACTCACAGTTTAGCACTTTGATATGCTGCGTGAAGTTTAAAAACAGTTGAGGGTGTTGGATGGGGGGCCAGAGGAGACGTGGGTGTGGGTATCCACGTCGAAACGTCGCCTCAGTCACCAGCTGCCAAAAATATCGACGTGTTCAGCGTTTTTTTTTTTTTCTTTTTCCCCCCTCCTGCTCGTACTCTCCCTCCGTCTTTCTTCTTCTGCTGGAAGAGCTTGGGTTGAAAAGTTCAGTGTGAAATCACGTTCCTGAGCGATATGGAGCCGCAGTCGGGAATGAAAGCCGCCGCGGCCTCCCCCGAAAAGCTGTGAGGCGTGTGTCTGACTAAGTGCTTCCAGAGTACAAGCGTGGTTACCGGTCTGCCTTTTAGCTCCGTGTTCAGGCAGAGCGGGTTTTCTGTGTGTGCGCTCTCCTCCACCGAGCCTGAAATTTTCCTGTGAATTGCTCCATTTAACTGACGTGTGTGTGTGTGTGATATCGTTTGTGCGTTTGTTGGCTGCTGACGTGCGTCTGCAGTCGCAGTAACACGTGCACGGGGTTGCTGACACTTGTGAGAGGTGCGTGCGCGTTCCGGGGAGCTCGTGGGTGAAAAAACATCCCTTTGATAAATCTGACAAACACTTGCTCGTCAGCAGTTTGTGACTGACGTGTCGCGGGCTCCGCACCGGCGGAGGGATGCCTCGTAAAGATGAAATACTTTGGTAGCACGTCTAATTTGGGGGGCCGCATTTTCAACCCCCCCTAACACCACCACCACCTAACCTCCACAACCGCAAATAGCTCAGCTAACCCGGCTGATCAGCCTGTGATCCACGAGGTGCTGTCAGCTTTGTCCCCCCGACTCTGAGCCTGTGAAGATAATCACTGTTTCTGATGTAAATGTTGTAGTTTTTGGGGGTTTTTGGGTTTGTTTGGGGGTTATTTAACAGTCAAACTTTCATTTTATCGGTTCCGTCTAACAAAAAAATGGTTGTTCGGTACCAATTTAGGACCAGTTCCTAAGGCCTCCGAAGCCATTAAAATGCTGACCTCACATAATCATACCCTTAGTTTCTCAAATCCTCTGCTTCCTCTGTATATCTAACCAAAAATCTAAAGTCAGTGACTGCATCGCCGGCAGAAAAATAGAATCACTAAAGCCGCGCTGCTTTATGGCGGGTGTCGAAGCAAAGGCCCAAAGATTGGATATCAATAAACGTCCGACACGCCGATACCGGCCGTAAATTCGGCGCCTGTCTGTGTCTGTCAGCTTCAGGCTGATTGGATCCCGCCAAAGACATAGCTCATTTGCCTCTCCCTTCAAAAGAAAAAAAAGAAAATTTTACAGGCGCGCAGAAACCGTTTGCGGCGAGGCGTTCAGTGTCACGTTTTCATACCTGGAGATATGCCGGGGTTCCCCCTCCTGTGCGGGGGCGGGTCACTGGAGGACTCCAGCGGGGGCTTCCTGAGCTCTTACCAGTCAGGCCACTTGAAAGTTTGAAGCGCTCCTCTTTACCGAGTCCCCTGAAAGCAGCTGCCCCCCGTTCCCCCGCGGCCCACAGCGCCAGCTCCGCTCAGCCTCCTCCTGCGTCTGCTCTCCTGCACACCTTCACACAGATGCAAGAATAACGACTCTTTTCTTCAGTAAGATGTATTTTTCACCTTTTTTTTTAAGTAGAATCGTCTCCTGCATCCCGCTGCTGTTGGGTTTTCAGTCGGCTGACTTAATATCTTTGTTTGCTTTCAACTGAGGACAAATCAGACTTGATAGTCTTTGATTGCTGCTCCTTATAAATCCACACTTGAAAGAGTTTGGAAGGTTTGGGCTTTGGGTAACATGATTGCAGCAGGAATGGATTTCAGAATACTTGCCCGACAAAAACAAGGCTCACCCCGTGAGCGAGTCTCCGGAGTATCGGATGAGGACGAGTCTGTGTTCGGCCATGCACAGATATGTTGTTAGCAGGTAACATTTGGAGTTGATTTGATCGTTTTCGGTAGAACTGCATCTCATGGACGGAGTAAGGGAAGCTTTCTCCAAACTGCTCATGTGGGAAATAAGATCAATGATTTTGTTGGTTAGAGTTGAGTTATGAAACATGACCACTTTCCTCTCAACAAAGTAGTTTTGATTGATGCTAAAAGGGAAGTAGATTCATTCAATATGACCTATCTTCAGTCTATACAGCCTACTGGTTTTCAAGATGGTTTGATGAATAAGAGCCCTTCTTAGGACTTTGAAGCAAGTTAAAGGAAAGAGTTCATGTTAAAGGAAAGGCCCAAATGATCAGTTTCTTTCTGTTTTTCTGTTTCTCCTCTGAAAAAATAGGTAATGCTTGGTCTGTTCTCAGTCGTCCTGAATATGAACCAATGTCCACTCCCACTTCCAGCCGTGAGTGGGTGTCCACACTCCCTTAATTAGTCATTTTCATATAAAGCCCAAAATGCGCCATAACTAAATGAACATGAGAAAATGCCAAAATCGACTGAATGTGAAACTGAGACATTCCCCAGTGAAGCCGAGAAATGGAATTAGTCTCATTTTGCCATTTCAGTTGTGGAATATTGGCCAGAAGAGAGAACAATGTAACAGAGGTGATCAGATCGGAAAGCTCAGTGCAAAAGGAAGGGGGGGGGGGTATCTGGATTGCAGAGGAGCGAGAAAAAATATAAAAAGACTGTGGCCAAAACCCTGGAATGGCCTCATCCTTATGCCGCAGTGCCAGAGCTGCTCTCCTGGAGCACAACGTTCCCCACAGCTGCTTTTCCTACAGCATCCACATTTCAGTAAAGTTATTTTATTTTTGGCAAATTTTAATATTAAATAAAGTATCACAACTAATCAGAAAAGGGTCTGCTAAAAGGTTTTATGTCAAATTAGTCTCAATCCGATTTAAAAATATGTGTGTGAGACATGCACAGTAACCAGAAAATATTCTTTTATAAGTAGTAGTTTTTATGTGTGCACATTATTTATGATTCTGACCCAGATGGGATGCAAAATCAACAACCCAGTGGTTAGTCAGGTTATGTCATTTAAAAAAAAAAGAAAAAAAAGTCCTGAAAAACTTTCTGCACCAACTGGAATAATCTGAAGGCTTTTTGTTGGACCGGTGATTTCAAGTCAAATTCTGTTTGCCTGTGGTGTTCTAACCTAGAACCTCTTTTATCAGTGTAATTTCAGCCGAAAATATTTACACAGCAACACACAAAAGCACGTATTTTCGACGATTTTGGGCATGAAAAATTGGTCAAACTTGAAAAACAGTGGAATAATACGTCTGCCTGAATATTTATGATGGGTCAAGCTCAGAGCTGGGATTTCTCCTCGGGCGCTAGCTGCTGCTTCAATGGAGCTGCTCTGCATTGACCTGCTTTAAGCTGTGGTTATAATGGCAGGCTCCCAGTGTGCAGCGGTGTGAATGGGAGGCAGGCGGCCCCCAGCTCACAGACCTGCTGTGTATAAAGGTTGAAAAATAATGAAAAGGAGAGGGATGGCTCATTGTGGGATTCCTGGTGAGTGCAAATATCTCATCAGATTGGGGGAACTGCCTCTCTGTTGAGCAGCCGTCCATTAAGGCTTCATTCTCGTGTCTGCTCGGCTTTTGATTAAATTTCTCATATCGCACATCCGTGATTGTTTGGGGGAGTGGGGGTAGAAAAAATAGAAAACCAAGCGCTTGAAAAAAAATGTTAACCCTTAGAATTTAAAGAAGGGTTGGTTTACTTTAAAAGCAACCTCTTTAAGGAGCATTTTGATCACCGGGATATGAGCTGACTTTAGAGCTGCTTTCTTGATTTCAACTTGAAAAGTTTAATTTCGGAGATGACGTGAATTTTTCTGTTGCTTTTCTGCATTGCTCCGTCTCATTTTTGAATGATTTGCTCTTTGCGTATTCCCACATCCTTTCATGTTAAATGATAGCTCTGTTCTTGACGTGCATTTCATCATCCTGAGCAAATTGTGATAGTGTGCAGCTGAACAGCAGGAAGGCGCTCAAAGGCAGACGGGGCAGCGGTATGATTTGAAAAAAATAAAAATTAATATATCAATTTTTCAAACTGAGGTATGCAGAGCACAAAAGCTTTTCAAGCCCACGGAACACCTTCAGAAAGCTCAGTCGCCCTGAAAACTCAAATAGAGTTATGTCCAAACATGCCAATCTTAACTTTTAACTGATGTTGAAGCGAGGCAAAGATTCAGATTCAATTGCTCCTAGTTCAGCTATTGCACCTTTGTCTGTGCGCTCGAAAAAAAATCACAAAGGTGCATGCATATAAAGAAAGAGGTTCGGAATATGTGCAAATTTTTGGTTTAAAGAGATTTGGCAGAGCATCTGGCTGGAGAACGGGAAAACGACCGTGAACGGTTGCCCTCAGGTGATCATGCACCATGCCTCGTCTTTACATCCGGACTTGACATATTGGCCAGGGACTAGTGAACATACACATCAGGTTTGGAAAGCAAACACAGTCTGGTGTTTCTCAGAGGGTCTCGGTCTCAGTTGATTCTCCAGCCAGCATGAAGAAAAGACAGGAGGCGCTGACCCTTTACCAGCTGTGGGACTGTTGGGCCTGACTTCTGACCTATGAGTGGAAGATGCCCTGTGTGCTTCTCCACATTGATCAATAAAACTTCCAATTAGTATTCTGTGTGAGTACATCTGTTCGGATACATGGGAATGGCTCTGTTTCTATTTCTCTTTCCTTTTTGCTTGGTGCATACGTAATGTGGTGACCGTCCTTGTCCAAGTTTACATCTGTGGAGGGTACACAGACTGTAGTATGGATAAAGTATGTCTTACATGTCAGCAGTATGGATTTTGAATGGATCGTGGCAATCGCAGAACCCACCTGAGGAACCCATTTTGACAATGAAAAAACACCTCAAACTCCAATAAAAACTGGGTTAATATCACAGTCCATGTAGGGACACTATGATGGGGTGGCAAAAATCAATAAAATGTGTAGTGGTGTGGAAATTCACAAGTGCTGAGGTGTTCTCCATGCTGAAGAACTGTGTGTTCCGAGTTGCTCTTTGCAGAAATCCCTTTTGCAAACAAAGATTTTTTCTGGTGAGCTCCGGAGGCCTGCCCAGTGAGCCGGATGTCTCTGTCACAAACGCTTTGAGACGGATTCACCTCCGATGCGTCGGGAAGGCAGTTCCAAAGTTACAGCTGCTTTTCACTAAGCCGATTATGTGATGCAGGTTTTACGCGTCTGAGAACCACAGCTGGAATTTGGACGCGTCCGTTTAATTGCATCTTAATCGGTTCCCTAATTTCTGGTAACGCTGATGCACGCAGTGCCTGGTGGAGCGCATAGCTCCATGGGACTGCTGGTTTTTTTAGTCTTGGGATCCCTGGTGATATATGTTCTGACCTGTTGTTTTGTTCCTAACACCGTTTTACCTGGAGGCTGTAGGAGTTTTTGTAGCTGGTCGGCAGATTTCTTCATTTTCTCCTATAAAATGTCTTCGTATTTCTGTCCTTTTTTCTTTAGACACATTTACAAGGGTTGGGGATAAAAGGAGGCTTTATACAGTATGTAGAAAACCTTCCTTGGTAAAGCAAATGTGTTCGGCATGACTAGGGCCGCCATTTTGCTGTCATGATGCTGGACAGGACAAGAGAGGCAAAAAAGACCAATGCAGACACTTCCCGGTAAACTCAGATGTGTTCAAAAATATGTGCTGTCGATTTTGATACAAAAACAGTCTTCAAGGAGCCTTATCTGCCTCTTTGGTGCACTGTAAAGAAAAAACAGCTATTTCCAAAATATACTTTATGCACCGGGTCTTGGAGTTTTGCATTTCCAGCTGCGAGAACCCGTCACAGCACACAGAATTCCACTTTGAAGTGCATATGTGACAGCAGCTGCTGACAGAGTCCGCACTGATTTGTCACCGAATTCTCCTGAATGCATCTCGTTCGAATGTGGAAGTGGCTTTTGATTATCTGTGTTCCTGCCTGACTTTGCACACCACACTGTATTTACGCACGCGTCTGAGTTTGACTGAACTCACAGTGTGATGAGTTTATTTCCATCAGCAAAAAAAAAAGATCTTTTCAAATATTTTTTAAAGAATGAAGAGAAAAAAAACTTTCACAACTATGTGGCCTTGTAAATCATGATTCCCCTTTAGGTCAAAGTTCAAGTTTGACGGAGAAAAGCTGCTCCTGCAGGCTGGTTTCAAAGCTTTAGCGTCTCGGAAAAATCTCAAATGAGAATGAATATGCATCGAGTTTTTGGATTATACGTGCAAAAGGATACAGATGAGCATTCAGAACCCCTCAGAAGAAAAACAGCATCCCGTTTCAGACCCTAAAGCAGCATTAAGACACAGTTGCACAATGACTAATTGCATAAGCCTTTCTGCGAATTTGTGGCCTGCTGTTCACATCTGACATGCAAAGAAAATGGCGGCTGAGTCTCACGAGTCAGTTAAGACGGGGACGAGTTACATAATGGCGTTTACTCCATACGGCGGCATATGAAGTCCCGGCGAGTCGACACCAGTGTGCCAAACAGCAGCGCGCGCTGACCCCCAATTTCTTGACAAGAGAGCAGGATTTGAGGGGCTCAGAAAGTGACTCTTCTGGGTGAATATATCAGGGAAAACAGGGCTGGTTTGATCCTTGGAGGTTAAATGAGAGAGATGCCCGGAGATTTCTCAGAGGACTTCTTGCCTAAAAAATTCTTTGTCAATTTGAGCTTTTTTTTTTTTTTTCTTCTTTCTCTTCCATGCAGGGAGGCTTATCTGAGCATCTGAGTACTGCAGCAGTGAGAGGCTGAAAAGGCTTCAGAGAGGAGGCAGCAGCGGGGAGAGCCCCCAGTTTCAGTCTGTGGGTACCATCAAAGTAAATAGAATAACCCTCATGTTTATTTTTTTAAACCTTATATTTCCTGAGAGGAGAGGGGTAATTTATTTTATCTGTAAAAAGATAAGGGAGCTAAAAAGGAAATCTAATAGGTCCTTTTCTTATCACTTTGAGAAACTACCTCTTGCCAAGCCTAAGACTCGGATACTTTTAGGTTATTTCCCTCAATGAAGACTCGGGCAGTCCACTGTGTTTCTGCGGTGGAAATAAAAAAGATTAGGGCTAAGTTCACAAAAGTCTGTATTCATTTTAAGGTATAAGATATGGAAAAAAACCAAATTACTTAGTTTCATATCGTTTTTCTTCTTTGAGTGCTATAGGGCAAAGAGCAAAGAGAGAAGCATTCGAAAAGAATAAAACCAGTAAGCAAACAATTATTTCCTACATAAACAAAGCAGAATGATAACATTCTGTGGGGAGCTCCTCAGGTAGCCTTGAACTCCACTTTCACACACACTGATTTTAAAAATGTGTTGAGGACGACGGGACCACAGCCAGTCGACAAAGCCATCCACACCTACGAGCACAAACGGGCTTCCTTTGGGAGTGCTGGCTTTCTGATATTGTTATCTATCTTACAGCTCTGGGATCTATATATAAACTCTGTGTTCATCCTTTCAATACTGAACCTGACTTTCTGGAACCATAACCAAGCGATTCTGATACTTAAACATGAACAGTGAGGGGTTTTGCACAACAGATTGTGCTGTAGCAAAGCACACAAACACTCACGGACGTGTTCTTGTTATTCCTTAACTTAAATTTACTTTGATTTGTGCATCAGTGCGCACAGTATCAACAATACTTTATCTATAATTCTACTCGTGTAATATGCAGATTATACTTTTACAGCTAGGAAAACAAATGTATTACGGACTCTGGTAATAATGTTTAAAAAAAACAGAGAAGAGTATGAAAATCTGGTTAAAAGTGAAAAGTCCAAGAATCTGTTCAGTGTTTTGGTCACTCTGGAAAAGGAGATAAATATGATTTCCAGGACAGACAGCTGAACACAATCCAGACATACATTCCAGGATGATTTAAGTTAACAACCAGTAGGTAAGGGGTAAGGAAGCCCCTACCTGGCAAACAGCAAACGACACAAAAACACTGGAGAAGAGAAATCATGACTAATAGAACAGCTAAAAGCGTACTGATTCCAAAGCTTCAGAAACTGACAATCTGGTAAAGAAACGGGTCCTTAAGAGCTGTTTCAGGCATGAGGCCAATGAACAACAGATGTAGCAGCTGGAGAGCTGGAGCCCAAACTCCACCCAGTGGGATGAATCCATGGCATGCCCTGCCCAGCCTACAGCTCAGAAAACAACAACACCTAAATCACAGAACAGCCACGGCAGCACTTAGACATGAAACATCTGTTTTTGCAACTGAGACCTGCATCACACTCTGAAAAAACAAAACAATATCAAAATAAAAACACATAGTGGTGAATTTAATCAAGAACAAACCCTAAACAACATTTGGTCATAAAGGTGATATCCACCTGTCACCAGTTTGGAGGATTCAATGCCAAAGAAGAATTCAAGAATGTGCAAAATATCATGAACTAATCCAAGGAATCCTGAAGAATTCCATTAATAAAAGCACAACCTTTTCTGAACAGCACAGTTAGCCCAGCAAAAAAAGCATGAGGTTTCATTTCCAAAAGCAGAAATATCACCTTGTGTCAACCCGGAGGCGCTTGTGATGCAGAGTGTGATGCACTCTGCTCAGATCAGGTAGCTTCTCAGATCTCGGCAAGTTCAGAATGTCAGGGCGCAGGTACTGGACTGGACTGGACTGGACTGTTGTTCTGGTCTTTGTTGGAGAATACTAAAAGAGCAAAAAGAAAACACAGCGACAACCCCACACAGCTGCAGACAGAAGTTTTTTGGAAAGAAGGGATAAAGGAGAACCAGAGTGCTTCATCTCCGTATACCCTTCAATGCTAGATTGACATGAGAAGGAATAGAAACATTACAAGGGGGTGAAACCTTCAAGTGCGACAGTCCTGCGATGCAAAAACTGATTGTGTGCAAACAAATGGAATAAAGTTAAGTCAAAAGTCAAAACATGAAAAATGTTGTCTTCATAGTGTATGGTGTGCATAAAGAAACACCCCAAAGTGAATAAAACTAACAAAAGAATTCTTTTGTTTTGGAGGTGCAGACATTCTTTAGTGTTGTCTGATGAACAAAACACAATGTTCGTAGGGTCGAATCTTCCTAAACTTTGTGATTTATGAAAAAATAAACAAACTATCCCCTTGAATCTAAATAGAAATCATAATTCACAGTTTCTGTTTGTGGCTATGAATGCAGTCTGACAGGTTAGCAGCAGCTATTGTTAAAATTACAGGAATAACTCTCGAAATGTCGCAATGAAGAGCTGTTTTTGTTCTTTTAACAGAACGATTTAGGGATTTAAAGGACAGATGGATAAACAATACATCCAATAGTCATGTGTATGTTCTTTCTACATTCAAACTTGTATTCATGAAAGAAGAATATGCAGGTTCAGCCCATGTGTGGCCCTGGAATGAGGAAAAAAGAAGACCTATACAAAACAGCCTGTTTAAAGGAGCTTTCTCAGTGTGATTGTGATTTGAATGAATTTACAGAATGCGATCTCATCTATATCAACTGCAGGTGCTTTAAATATCAGCGCTGTGCGGCACATGATGTCTGCGGCACACGTCTGGACTGTGTCAGGAGAAAACAAATGTATTTATATTTGGTCTGATTCTCTGAGACAAGATGGTCTAATAAGCCTCCTATGAGCCATTTTGATGAAATCAGCAAACATACAGCAGTCCGTCTGTGTGTGCGTCTCCTTGATTGCGTCCACAGAGGGTGTGCGCTGTGTGGCTCTGTGCAAATCAGAGGCAGATGAAAAGCAGCCGCCTGTCCTCCGGCCTGATGGGAGGCCTGAGCTGATGCACGTTTTGAATGGCTGTTTATAACGCGACTGTGTTCTTTTAGTTGAATTTTTTACCTCGGCTGGATCTTTTTGCTCCAAACCTGTAAGAGCTGTGTGCCTTACAGATGTGTGCGACATTCACATTATGGCTAAACAAACACACTCGCCAGTCTCCAGTTGTTCCATCTTCTCCTTGTTTTTCCATATTTTATTTCATATCTGTGCAAAATGATGCAATGAATCGAAAAGGTTTTTTTCTTTTTTGTCTATTTGCCAGCTGTCATTACCACTTCTGATCTGACAAAGCACGACATTTCAAACCATCAGTGGATTTTTTGTCAAATATGAAAAATACTGAAATGCATGGTAATAGAAATATCTTTACAAGAGGCAAAACAACTTTTATCAAGGTTTGAATTCCAAGTAGCATTTACCACTGTGAAGCCTAAATACAAATAAATTAAAAAAAAACAGGGTTTCAAGTGGAGAGCTCATATTTACCTGATTTCCCAGGGGGGCCTAAATGCAGCATCAGACACAAAAGGTGCGTTTTCAGAAGAATCGTTTATCTTTCACTGTTCGATTTATCTGCACAGACACGAGCCCAAACCAAAACATGTCATATGAATATTTAGATACACACACCATCAGAAGCCCGCGCGCTTACATACAACGAGCACTTTCAATCCACCCTGTGCTGCTATCAGACCAAAGCGCTGCTCCTCACCTTTATTCTTATTAAGTTTTAATTCTTTTTTTTTTTTTTTTTTTACAACCCCCTTCACTCTCATTGTTATTCCAAAGACAGAGCTAAACTTAAATTAACACCAGCACCGCGATATCCTTTGAGAATACCGGCCAGATATTACAGCTTGCCTGGGATGGGCAGGGCGACGTGCACCACATCCAGAATGAGCCGAGTGGAAACGGCTAAACGGGCGCGGGGTGCTCCGCTCGTTCTCAACAGCTGCATCCTGCAGCAACACTCTCCCGGCCCAGAAAGTTTTTCATTTAGTCTTCAATCGACTGACCTCTCTCGGCTCTCAGCCACCATTGTGCTCCCTTTTCTTTCGGATCTCAAAGACTCAAGCGCGTGAAGTCGGAGGAGGCCCTGAGCATCCATTGTGGAAATCAGCCTCTTTACTTTAGTCTAGACTGAAGCGGAGGTTCAAGGTAATGATGGTTTAATCAGGTTTCTGCCGCGCTTCCATACAGTAACTGCACAATGTTGTCGTTCCAAAGGTTTGGTGGCAATCGAAAATAGGACCAAACAACACTGAAAGATTTGTGAGATGGCAAGGATCAAATTAATTGAATCTACAGGACACAAAAAATGACTAAAAGGAAAATAAAAAGACTGCAAAGAGACACAAAAACGAGCCTTAAGCAGATTTTCTGATATAAGAGATACAAACACCTGAAAATCAAATGATTAAAAAAAGACATCCTGCAAGATTAACCAAAACTGTGGTAGTGTGTGAAAATAACCCCCAAAAAATACACCAATAGCAAGAGAATAAGCTTTACTTGTGTCACAGGGAGATTCAGTGACCAGTGAGACTCTACCCCGATCTGTATAAGAGCATGTGGAGAGCAAAACTGAAACTAAACCTCTGTTGGAAATCCCCCATACCGGCACAACCGCATTTTTTTTATGAGTATTTTATTTGTTGTTGGTCCATCACAGCCACAAAAGGTCGGCCAGTCGAGCTCAGACAGACAAATCTGGTGTCATTTGTTATTTAAATGAGATCTGAGAGACATATCTGATTTGCATGCAAGCCGACCACGGCCTGACACGCAGCTCAGCCCCTCAAGTTTAATTTCTCAGCTTCTTGTTCCTCACTGATGTGACGCTGACCTCCAACAATCAGCCAGACAGGGACATGCCCCTCCAGGTACGCTGCGCTCTCAGCTCAGGGTCGAACCTCCCTCACAGACAGCTCTAAATATATCAAACTAGGACGAAAACGCACAATCCTCAACGACAGGGTTTCTCACAGGAAGGTGAAACAAACGGCCGAGTGATGAAAGAAGTAAGGGCAGATGTTAGATTCTGTGGTTTTCTGGGAGTTACCGACAACAAAAGGGGCACAAACGCTCAGAAATCCGAAAGATGTGGGGAGACGTGTGGTTTCCGAATGCAACACGAGGCTCGAAGCATTAATCCTGCTCTAAGTCTGTAAGCCTTTAATGGCTTTTGTGTTTGACATGGATGCAATGTGGAACATGGGAAAGCAAATTCACTAAAGGGCTGAGGTTTGACGGCGGGGAACACGTCAACACGTCGGAACGCAACCCCTCCACTGGAGCGGTTTTCGATGGTTCTCCGGCCTGCAGCCTTCAGATGGGCCAGCAGAAACTATATGAGCTGCTCCATCGATCTGTGCAGGGTACAAGTTTTCAGAAATAGAAAATATTAAAGGCTTTTAATAATGTTCCCAAGAATGGATGACCCAGGGAGATCCATCCTGATGCCGGACTGTGCAAACAACTGAGACTACAGACTTCTAGGTAAAAGCTAAAGTCCACCACCGGCCCCTGTCAGGTAGGGTGGTGGTGGGATGATGATTTGGGGCTTGCTCAGCTGCCGCAGACCCGGGATACCCGGTGGTGATCACAGATTGCGGCTCTCTGTTGTGTAATAACATGCAGAATCCCTCAAATTAAGACCTAAAACCCATGTTGGAAAGCACAATGGAACACGGATTACCAGATCCAGATCTTCCTGGTTAAAATGCCAGCATGCAATTCTCACAGGCTACACAATACCACCACATTTTACCGGGGTGGAAAAGTATTTCGAATCAGGTTCTTTCGAGGGTTAACCACATAAGCAGCCTTTCGTTTGTTTGTCTTTGGCTTCAAACGCTGTGAGACCGAACAAGCTAATGGAGAGTGAGACTCATTCAGTGTCGGATTGAAACAAAGAAGGGCTAATGTACGTGTGTGTGTGTGTGTGTGTGTGTGTGTGTGAGAGAGAGGCTCTGGTTTGCATGCAGCTCAACATGATGTCACAAACACACAGTGAGGAGCACAAGGTGTACCCTTTGAAAAAAGGCTGTGTTTTATTGAAATACAGCAGACATCAACAGGTTGTTTTGCTGACCTGGGCAACAGAAACAGAGCTCGAATACCTTTCAAACTATGTGAAAACAAATAATCATGGCTATTGTTTTATCGGAGCAAACTCTGAAGACACCTTAAACCAAAAACTGAGTCAACTCCACCTCATTTTGCTGAGCGTTTGGAAGGAGACAAAAAGCAAGCTGGTGCTCAATTTCGAGTTCTCGATGCAAAAAATGCTGGTACAGTATGCAAAGTTTAAAGTTTCACACATCTTTAAGGAGGACTCGGAAAAAGTGTTCAGGCCTGTTTTTGTGCCCAGGACTGGATGTTTGATAGTAGCAGTAGTAGAAGAAGCAGAACCTCCATAATGAATCAGGGCTGGCCTCAACTCCCCTCGAACAAAGACATTTGGAGCACCTGCTTTCCCCAGAAAAGAATCCAGAAGTTTGATGTGATCTTTTTACCTCTGTTTTGTTGCATGAAAAAAAAAGGTCTATTTCTTTGTTAATATGACATGAAGGAGTCTAAAAGCTTTGGGTGGGATCTGCTATCCACTTGTCAAATACTTACTCTCACGTTTTGATTGTCTCCAAAATGAAGTGGACGATTTCAGACACAATGTTTTACAGCTAAAAACAGCTCAGAACTGGGGACAGATTGAAAACACGAAAGCTGATTTGACGACAAATGGTGAATTAGACATTTTTTTTACCTTTAAACCAAAGACTTTGCCAACATGGACACTTGGGGAGAGTCCAGGATGTCAAGCTAAAATGGAAAGTTTAAGTTCTAAATAACTGTTTGTAGTTATGTAATATCAACATTTCTGATGTTTGAATATGAGAAAAATAGAACAATCCTACAGCAAAGAAAACATTATTCTGTAATTCTTAGTTTTGAAACAAGTAATTCTTCCGATTTTAGGGGGAAAAAACAGGCGTATATGTGCCATCAGAGCAAACTTCAGGGTTTGTAAAGCGGTTCAACCATCATGCCCGGAAGTCTGAATTATGCTGGTTATAGGTACTCGTTAATTGCATAAAGGCTTTTTGGGGAAGTCAGGTGCACCCAAATACACATTTCAGCATGAATAAACAGCAAGTTTAAATGCAACAAAGGAAGGACTCGAGCACACCAACAAACTGGGTAGTCAGCCAAATCGTCAGCCAGAAGTCAAAAACCGACTTTTCCCCTTCCTGTTTTTGACTTCTCGCCTTGAAAACAACATTTACGCTCTAAAAGGATGATGTAAAGCTCTTACTAAAGCACAGTGGCACCACCATCATTGCTAATACGCTCAATTATCTTTCCAAGAGTCTGAAAACTGTTTTTTGTTCTACAATAGTCATGAAGACGGTTGTGAGAGAGTCCATCCTTTCTCTACTTTGGGAAATATCTTTTTTTCTCCAGCTGAATGTTGATGAATTTCCAGAGAATCCATTTGCACTGATTTTGTTTCTTTACATTTTTTCGGGGACACATTTCTCAAAGTTTCACGTTAAGTAAAAGTTTTTTTTTTCTTTTGTCTTTGCACATTCAGACAGTTAACCCACAACAGTTCCACGACTGCTCAAAGCAAATACATTCAATCATTCCTCAGAAAAATACTCAATTAAAACTATGCACCTGCAAAAATAAAACTCTCTTTTAATGCTTTCTAAGGCTGTGCATCGACCGGGAGGCTCTGTCTTTGCTCAGGTTCCGGCAGAGAGGAGCTCCGGTGATGCTCAAGTTTATAAAACTACAAACACTTGAATCAACATAAAAAAAAGCACTTTATCGACGCACGCGAGCAGCTGCAGCTTTGCAACGAGCCTCAGACTGCCATTGAGCAACGGCTCAGTGGACGGAGTTGAAAACCCTTCCCTCTCGTTGAGGCCAGCCCTGGTTTGCATTTGTAAATACAGTATTTCAGATATATGTAGTCTTATCATCTTTAAATCTGACCAGAACACTACAGCGGCAGAAGCAATACATAAAGAAGCTCATATTCTGTTTTTACTATTATTCTTTTTTTTTTTTTTTGTCGGAATGGAACTAGATTCAACTAAGCCTACCAAGCCAACATGTAGTTATGCATCGAATAAAAGGCTATTTATCTTTTTTTTTGTTTAATTTTGCTTATTACAGGTGTGTATGATGGTGTGCGGGACGACAAAGAGAGAGAAAAAGCAAAACAAAAGGAGAAACAGAGAAGAAAGGGAATAAGAAGACAAAAGTGTGACGAAAACGGTGAAAAGGAAGAGAAAGTGAAAGAGCAAGGAGGAGAGACACAAAAAGAAAAAGATCAAAGTACGATTCAGGCAGCATGATTCTGAATTGTGGGCTTGTTTCCTGTGGAGTTTGTGTGTTGCGTGTTGGATACCAGTGAATCCTTCTGTGTTTGCCACCATTTTGACAGTTTAACTGCTTTGTTGTTGTGTGTCAGGTTTGTTCCTTATCGGTTTTCAGCGAATATCAACGACAGCCACTTGGTCATACAAGCATGTCCGTTGGAACGAGAAGTGCAGATTGGCTTAAGTTTCTTTCTTTTTTTTTTTGTTTGTTTTTTTTTTCCTTTTGTTTTCTTCAAAAAAGGGTTCCAGACAGAGTGGCTACAATAATAATAATATAATAATATAATAATAGCACTTGACTTCACTTCAGCACAGTAAAAAAAAAACAGAAAAAAAAGAAAAGAAAAAGAAAAAAAATGTCCAAAGGTGCTTTTTATGTGTGTTTTTTCTTTAAATCTGATTTGATGTGAAGCGAAGTCCCCCCTCTTCCTCCCTCCTTCCACCTCTCCTCTCCTCTCAGCAGGGAAGTGGCGGGCGGAAGTCCAGTGCCGGTTAGTTGAAGAAGAAGTGACTGAAGTATTGCCAAATGGTCTGTTTTTTTCTTTTTTCTTTTTTTGTAGTGGTTCCACTCAGGTTCAGTACAAAAAGAGGAGAAGGAGAGATGGGATAAGAAAGAAAACAATATGCTGCACGCGCAGGCATACCACTGCTGGCACCATGTTTGTTTAAAAGTCCGTCAACAAAAATCAAACAAACAAACAAACAAACAAAAAAATAAATGGTAAACGAGCCGAGAGAGAGTTTAAAAATAGAAAGAAAAAAAAAGGGGGAAAAAAGGAGGGTTCTGGGGGAGGGGGGACGAATTGCTCCCATTTTACAAAATGTAACAAAATTTTTCCGCAAAATTTTACAAATCTGTATCAATACAGGAAAACAAAACAAACATATATATCCTATTTACAAGAAGAAGAAGAACCCTTTTTTTCAAAAGTGTAGTGAGAATGCAGCAGATCCCAGCTTTGGCACTCGGCGTTGTTGTTGTTGTTGTTGATTTTTTTATTCTTGTTTGTTTGTTTGTTTTGAATCCACCCTGTCTGTTGATCGGTCGGTGTGTACAGTCACGCTACTGCTGCAGGCACACATTCAGTACTCCGGCTCGCCTCTCTCCCCATCCTCAGATCTCCATGGCAACGCAGGTCACACACAACATCACCTCAGACACGTCAGGTGTTTCATCCGTCGCTCGAGTTCACGACCCGCTAATCCCCTCCTCGCCGATAATTCCCAAACGACTTCAAGGAAAGAAATTCCAGGACTGAGGGGCTTTTTTAAGAGGCTTATACAGTAAAGTGCGGATGATCGTTTAGCTCTACCGCAAACGTAAAGGGATGCGGGTTGTTCGGGCATGAGCCCTCATTCCTTTAGTGGAAGAAGTTTAGAAAGATGTCAAAACCGCTTTTTAGACAGCCGCCGAAAGGAGCCGCTGGAGTTCTCAAAGGGAGAGAAGGAAGGCGCCATGTTTGGGTCCAACCGGGCGAGCCGAGCGAATGAACCTCGCCGGTTTTGGGGGGGGATTAAGGAATCGCTAACGTTTGGAGACGTTTTCATGTGCAAATAGCAAATGCTGATACAAACAGGGAATGTAAATGCACCATTTTCGTTTAAAGTGACTGAGAGTTAACACGCTGTCCAACTGGTGTGGTGCAGGGATGCTCGTAAGAATGCACTTTGGGAGACTCGGAGAGCCTCTGATTGAAGGGAAAGGCAGGCATTTCAACACTTCAGAGAGAAAATCCAACAAGATCCAATTTACAAGTGGCTTTTTTCCACGTCTAAAATTAAAAGTTTGAGTTACAAAAGTCTTTATTTTGAGGACAAAATGGAGTCGATGGAGCTTTTGGGTTAAAGGCCTTTTGGGGTTTCTCTAACAGAAGAGAGAAGAAGGGTTTTGTGGCGTGATTGGAGCCACAAAAGCTGGGAGATGACTCATCAAACTCAATTTTTTGGGACGATCGCAGACGCACGCGCCATGCAGTGCAAAATCACTCGGTAGGTAGAAAAATGTAAAGTATCAATTTAAGGCTCAGTTTAGGGGCTACACATATTTAACAACAATCTATAGTCACCGACAGAAGAGATCAGAGTCTAATTTACTTGAGAAAGGTGAATGGAGGTGGTTTAAGGACATTTTTAGACTTTTTGCGTTTGGCCTTATGAAATCAAAGCTATCAAGAACTATTACCACCCAGAGAAAGGTATATGAGACTGAGATTTTCATGGGAGTTTGAGAGTTTTTTAAAGTAAAGCACTTCTACAGTAAAGCGTTTAACACCTCAGACGGAGGTGTCAGCACAACGGAGGTGATCGCTAAGATTGTTTACAGCAATTTACAAATCGGCTCATTTCTGAGCCACATCTGTGCTGGTGTTTTTCGGGCCGAGCCGAGCCTCCGCACACGCGGCTGACGCCTCGCAGCTACTTTTTGCTCGGAAACTGCTTTAAAACTCGCGTCGCCGCGAGAGCCGACGCAGAAATCCCAAAAAATCGTCTGCAAGGGAGCCAAGCTGTAATTATCTGAGAGGCCCTAGCCCCGAATTTCTCTTTGTGCTCGTCGGATTTCAACGTGGGTGCGTGTTTGCTCCGCTCCAAAAAGAGAAAAACCTGTCACCTCCGAGGCCTTTTCTTAGTTAAACTCATCCTTTTGTTGCGTGCCTCACATCTAAGCAGGGGCTGCCTCGTGCCGCGAACGCTGACAAGATTACCGACAACATGACGGGCGAGGATGCTGTGCGTGACCTTGGATGCGACAATCAATAGATAAAAATTGGTAAAAAAAAGAGAGGAAAAAAAAAAATACAATATCTGTTAATTAAAAAACTCTTCTTTTCTTGTTGTTCCATTCTTCATTTTCTTTCCTCCTGTATGTTTTCCAGCAGCAGCGACGGTGACGATGGCGGCAAATCCTATTCGCACCTAAAATGGACAGAGGGAGAGGAGTGGAGGGGGGGAGAGGGGGGAGGCGGATTAAAGACTGTCAGATATTTCGGAACACAATAGAAATGTCAGACCGACAAGAACTCACAACCCCCCCACCTCCCCGAAAAAATGAAATAAAAAAAACAAAACAAAAAAAAACAAGGACAAACAATCTAAAACCAAGCAAACGAACAGCAGCAAAAATCAGAGTGGAGGGGGATTAAAAAGCTATTGTTGAGCCAGGAGCCAGTGATGCGGAGTTGCAAGGAATTGGGACATGTTGTGAAATAGAGGCTTTCTCATGGACTGCACACCTGACCAGTCGGCGCTCACCCTCCTAATCCACCAAAGAGTGTTTAAAAATGTGGGTTTTTTTAGTTTTTTTTTTTTTTTGTGGAAGTTATTTAACAAGGTCACTGAGATTAAAAAAACAGGACAATGAATAGTGACACACAAAAACACAAAGGTGGGCCTTTGTTACAAACTAAGTATTTGATAGGTTGAATGGTTATATATGTGTATATAACCATATATAAATGTCATACATCTTGACATCTTCCATATCAACCTTTGTTTTATTCTGGCTTTTTTAAAGATCCTGGCATGATTGGTCACTAAATAATAGAATTATGGCAGAAATGCAAGTCATCGGTTCATTAAAATGTACAAATCGATGATGTTTTGTTCTAAAAAAAACATGTTTTAAAATTGGACGATATCAATCTTTGTTTGATTACGGCTCCTTTAAAGATCCTGGCATGATTAGTCACTAATTAATGGAATTATAGCAGAAATGCAATCCATCAAGATTAATAACCTTTTCTTGCATTGTTAAAAATATATTTAAAAAGAAATTACATGTTATTAGTGATTTTTTAGAAGGATTTCAGATCATCGTATCATCATATTTTCTTTTTAAAAGTAAGAGAAAGTGACTAAGTTATGCATCAAAATACAGCCGCCGTCTTCATCAGGCCTCCACGCACCAACCGGGGAGAGGCTGACTGATACCGCTTCTGATCCGTTGTTAAATTTCATTGAACAATAAATAACAAAATTGAATAGTTTTTTCAGGTTCTGGTACCAGTTCCTTCTGCACCTCCAGGACGAGACTGTTGGACAGTTTCCTCACGAAACAGTGAGCTGATTTGAATCAGCGACATCCATAAAAAGCACGATCAGTGCTGTCTGACACCGGGCCTCACATCAGAATAAAACATTCTGAACAGCTTCTTTTATTAAAGTGCATCAAATTCCCAATTTCTAGCTCTGTGAATCCTTTGAAGGGGTTCTCGCTGCACTTTTACTTTTAAAGAAACTTATTATCTTTCGGCCGTTTGAATGCACTACTTTGACTGTGTGGTTCAGGACCCAGCAGAAAATAATACAGATTTAATTAACACCGGGACTGTTGGTAGCTTTGGGTGATTAGGGACCTAAAAATTGAATCTCATTTTAAATCTGCCATCACTGGAAAGAACACTTTAAAAAGTCTCCCTTTCTAATAAAAGTACTCGCCCAAATTTATTCTAAAATAATGACTTTTAATCTTAATATACAAAGAAAAAGGTAATTTTGGTACCGGCAGCCTCTCTGTTTTACTTTATAATGATAACAGGGACGGAGAAGCACTGCAGCATTTTGGCAATTAAGCCTTCATCTATAAGCTATGCTGTTGATAAGTTATTATGGGCTGTGCTGCGCTCTGCTGATTAAATGAAGCCCCAGGCTGCTGTGATTAGTGAGACAGGACAATGGATGGGACACTCACGCACACAAAGATAAGCTGGGGACATCGTACCGCATCAATTTTCACTACAGGAATCTTCACCATAAATCGCTGCGACTCTCTAACATCATTATTCCTCATCATCTCTTCTGGCGTTTCCAAAAAAATTCTAAATGTACAAACTGAGCCCTGCATCTTATTTCATAATGATTATTAGCAATATTTGTTTTTCCCATGCAAACAGATTTCTTTTAAATTGTTTCCGTTCCTTCCGCTGGAACATTAAGATCCAGAGTGGCAGGGTTACATATTGTGTGTGGATAGACATGAAATCCACAACTGTTTCGGCTCCTCGGCCATCAAACTCTGCTCCCTCCAGCTCTGTTTCAACTCTGTTTGCTAGGAACTAAACAGCTCAGGAGCAAAAAGATCAAAATACCTGAGACTGATTCTGGAATAGAGTGAAATAAACACATGACATGCATTCATATGCTTATGACACCCATCTTTTAAATCTGTCAACTCTGAGGGAACTACACGTCTGTTTCAGACAGAAAAAAGGGTCTTTGATAACCTGTAATTTCCTTTATTGACCAATAAATTCAAGCCAAATCATTGATATTGATTTGAGCCCTAGGGACCACAGAAATTTGCCATCCAACCCCTTTTTCTCTCAGGTTCTGACGCAAATCTTGCAGGACTGAGTGGTCGTAATATAATTAGTTAGCTTTAATCACAGCATTGGAAACAAAGATAAAAGCATGGCTATACAGAAAAAAGGAAAAAGTAAGAGAACCTGTTTCTCTTTCACCCTTTCTTTTAAGGAATTGCTCCTACTTTCAGGTTTTGGCATAGATATTCTCTGGTTCAGAGCTTGAATACGGACAACTGGTCTTCTCTATCCCGATTCCCTATTTAAACCCTTGGGATAATTTCCATGTCATTCAGCAAGATAAGGAAACTTCTAATGCTTTTAAATTGCAGCTTTGTGCTGATATGGTGCTATTAAGGGACCTAATATAAATGCCAACAGATTGGAGCTTTGCAGCTGATGCGTCCTGTGGCCATAAGTGGCTGCACGTTCGTTCGATGATTCACACTCCAGCGTTGCACTGGGATTGGGATCAGGTGCTACTGGACTAGATGCTGGCAGGAAAGGAAAACAAACCAGAATTGGCCTTTTAATCACAACAAGCAGGTCTCCTGAGCGGCTTTCTTTCACCTGCACAACATTAAACAGGGGCATTTGGTCCCTAAATGATGCTCAAAAACCAGTACATGCATCAAAGCTGAACTAATACCTTTCTTTTTCTATTATATTTTCTGCCTGGTGTCCAAACAATCCGCTTATTGGCACCACCCATGTGATGACAATTATGCTCGACCCTCTTCCTTTAATAGCTTAAATTGAATTCAAATTCCATCTTAGCGCATAGAAAGTCCAGCCTTGCAGACCTCCTTGTCATTAGTCTCCCCCCAGGATAGTTCAGGCTCAGAATGGTCAGCAGCGGATACTGACCGCTGTTCCTAAAAACTGTCAGATGAGAGGGCAACAAAATGGCACCAGTTTTCTGCAAAGTCTCAGTTTGTATCACTGATAAAAGATTTTTCAAAGCAGCAGGTCCATCGTGGCCAAAACTGACTTCTACGCCCTCCACTTACACACAAATCCACCGATATGAAATTAATGTTGGGCTGAATAAGACCGTGAGGACAAAATGGTAATTTCTGCAATTAGCTGGCGATAAAAGAGGTTGAGAGTTAATGATTTAGTAGATAAAATATGAAAAAATAATTCATCAGTCTGAGTTAATGTGACTAAAACTCTCCCACATAATCAGTCCCTCCCCCTCAACCCCCCCCCAATTTTTAATAATGTTTAATTAAATAATTATGCTATGATTCTGTGGAACTTTGAGGATGTCTGGAAGAGTTGGAAAAGCTCTTTTTGGACACGTTTACGTGTTACAGGAAGCGCACGTGGACACGTTTCAGAGTGTGTGCGCGGCTTCTATCTGGAATGAATTTTCCCCCAGCAGCCTTTGGTGGATTCCAGCATTCACCTGGTACAGTCAGTAATCTGGGAGCCAAACTGATTTAGAAAGCGGTCTATAGCTTCCAATAATAACTGGCACCTGAACTGAGCGGGCGCATTCACAAACTGCCCGAGTTTAGATAGCGGCTCATGTTAATTTATCATCCCGCTCGCAAACTGAATCACAACCAACACAACACCTCCCCCAGCTCTGCTGATAAATCGAGCATAACGGGAAGTTTTTTCATCCACTTGTTTCGCTTTACCGCTGATGGTGAAAAGAGCCGAGAGAAGTGACAGTTTGTTTGAAGCTTAAACGCGTTGGACATTACAGACTGAATCCAATTATTTCTGTTAAAAAAAAAAAAAGAAAGAAAAAGAAAAAATGCACAATGATGTTGGTTTTGTTCAGATGGTGCAGAGAGGTGGAAAGTCTTTTGCCCTAATGAGGACCAACGAAAGCCTCCATTTAACACTGGTATGCATACAAAAATGACTCACCTGCCTCAACTGTATTAAACACAACATTAGACGTGAAACATAACAGAGGGCGGAGCCTCTCCGTGACAGGTGATTTACTAAATAGATGCCCTATGTGTCCTCAGGTTCTATCTTTTGCTCAGAGAATTTTTAGTAAAAACCTTAAGGAGTCCTCGGAGGTTCACAAAGCAGGACGGGAGATTCAAGTTTGGTCCAGAATGTGTGCTACTGCATCAGGAGATTTTTACTTTACCATGGGGATCATGAGTTCAAAAACTACTCGGATCATCATCATCATCATGCTTTCTTCAGTCTTTGAGGACATCTTTTTCCTCCTCATCCAAACTTTGTAGCAACCTAAAGTAGTGCCGGATTGTTAACACGTAAAGTGCAGTTGCTGTTCTGTTTTCCCACGAAAATAAAAGAGCAGAGAGAGCTGTGCTTCTGTGGCCACGGAGCTGCGTCCCTGCAGAACATGACGGAGCTCATAAACTATGTTTAAGGCTGCTGGTTTCAATGTTCTGTTCAATGTGAACAGCCATTTAATAAGTGTGGGAAGAATCTGTTTGTTGTAGTTTTGTGTTTTTATGCCAGCAAAGCAACTTCCCTGAAGTTGTTCCCTGTGGGGGAAAAATAAAAAGTATTTCTAAACTGAGCAGAGGGAGGGACGATGATCTGAAATCCTTCTAAAACATCACTGACAGCAGGCGCACGGTTTGGAAATCTTAACTTTTTGTTGGTTTATTCAAAACACTGCATATTGATTATTGATTTTATCTGTCAAGTCCTGATTTTTGAAGGCGTCCTTAAGGAGTGACAGTCTTTCAAAAGTGACAGTGAGAGAAGTTCAGTCTTCACCCTTTTTTAAAAAAAAAAAACTGATGTTTGTATTGAGGGTATCGTCTGAACAGATTCTATTTTAATAAGCAAAAGCCATGTAGAGACATTAAGACATTCAATCTTCTGTCAGAACAGACAGTTGAGGGAACAAGAAGCAGGCTCTGTCATCACTCTTTGCCCTAGGCGGAGCCTTTTATCTATCAAGCTTAGCCACACCAGGGGGTCTGCTGCTATTTTCGGCCTCCAAAAAATGCATCCCAGCCCCCTAAAATGTTCCTGAACTTACTGTTTGGAACGGAGGAGCTGCAGACACAGACAGTTTGTGTGTTCGTTGCCTGGGATCGAGGTAAAAGGGAGCACCGGGGACCAGGGAGGTTTCCTTTAGTAAAAGCAGTTCTGAGGGGGAATAACCTACAGTCCTGTTTTCAGTTACACAGAACAGTCTGTAGACATCAAGCCTTTTTTTCCCCTTTTAACACTGCCTGAAATTATGACGTGAACACAGTGTGACAAGAGTGAGAAGATGTTTTTTGCTAGTGAAGGGCCCACAGAGAACTGCCGGCTGAACCAGCAGCGCCTGTCAGCTGCACAAACGCCGCCGAGCCTTTCGGCTCATTTCAAAGCCGCCGTTTTCAGATTAAAAAGCTCAAAAAGGCCACTGGGCACGAAAAAAAAAAAGACAGGCGGAGTTAAACACATGCTGATGAATATATATTAGAGCAAATATCTGTTTCCTTATCGAAATGCAGCGTTGTTGTGACACTCCACCGGAAAGCAAATATTTCTGTTTAACTGATGGGTGGCTTTCTTTTATAAGGCGACCACAGAGGGAACAATCAATATAAGTTATCGTCTATACCAAACATTTGCTAAGATACTGTTAATCAACTCTGATATTTTTCGGGCAAATACCGTTCCGTGAAAGGTCACGATGAACAATAACAGAAAAACTTTGAGCCACGCTCCCAATGATCAGACCACAAAGACGTATTGGGGAGAGGAAAACTGGAAAATTCTACAGGGGAACCTTGTCTTCCTAAAGAATGAATCAGAGATGCCTCTCTAAAAATGTAATTTAATATCAAATGACTGAAAGAAGCTTAAAAATCATCATTGTTTGTTTATAGTAGACCCACCTATGGAATTATAGTTCTCTACTATGTATGTCCTTACTCAGAAATAACTTCTACTTTCAATAGTGCGTGAATGCAGTGAGGACAGAGGTTTAATTAAATGCAATGGAACAAAATATTTTCCTGTTGAACTCAAGGTCTCCAACATTTTATCAAATAAGATTTCAAAAGATTATTATTTTTCTCTTGTTTTATAGACCGCTGTCATCACAAATCCAGACCTGACGGATGCGGGCAACGTCAGAGGTGGATAATGAGGCTCCACGCACCGTTTATCCAGTCAGACGTCCTGACGCGTCCTCCGCCATCTTCCTCTCCCGGTCCAGGAGCAGCTCCGGTCCTCTCCTCAGATGTCCGTCGTCCAGCCAGCTCCCGAACACCTCCCGCGCGCCTCCGTTCTGCCCCCCGTTCTTCAGCTCCGCCGCGCTCTGCTGCCTCAGTCTGTTTGACCAGTTTAACCAGCAGAGTTACAGTCGCATTAGAAAGCAAGCCTGCTGTACAGTGGGGGTCATCAGATTCACTTACTGACCCACATCCGGCCACTGAATCGCTGCTGGGTGTCGGTGATGAGCCCCGCATGCAAGTTAATGTGTTTATGTGCCATCAGCGGTGCTATGGAGCAGCTCTATTAGTGGCTCCCTGCTCTGTTTGGACAGGAGCGAGGGGCCTCTTACACAGTTTTACAGACAATCTTTGTTTAAAATAATTAGATGTGTTTGTTCATAATAAAAGATTAAGTTAATAGCTCTGAACCGGCCTCCTGTGGTATTTTATTAAAGGTATTTGGGTCCTGCAATTACTATATTGACTATAAATACATACATGGTATAAGAAACTTGCAGAGCATCCCTACCCTCACTCATGGTAACAGAAACTATTAGCCCACATCTTCTGGAGGGCAAGCTCAGTCCACAAACCCCAGGAATCGTAGAGTCTATAACTAACATTCAAGCAGAGAGTCCAGACTCCCCTGGGTTCTTTTCCACCATCACGCTGACTGGTCAGGGCTGTTTTGTTGGCATGAGGAGAATCTGCTTAGTATTGGACAGCTGGTCATAATGTTGAGGCTAATCTTAACATAACATGAGGACAAGCAGATTTGTTATCCCGTTGTTGTAAACCACTACATAAATCAACGATCCATCATTTGTGCATCCTATAATATACTCATTTAAGCTTGCGTCCACACACTGGTGTTAACTCGACCTCCGACCTCCCTATTTGAGCTGTCACTGTTGAACCTGTCAGGATCCAGTTTCATTTAGAAGAAAATTTGCAGCCTAAATGCTTTCTCCCTTCTTAAAAAAAGTAACAGATACCTACACACATTTTGTTGTGTTGTAAGAAGTATTTGAGAAATTAAGAGCACAACACTGGCGGTGGAATATTAATAATCTTAACAATAAGTACAGACATCATCTTCCAAATCTAACCCCAATTCTAAATTGAGACCTTCTTATCGCCGACAAAAGAAAACAAGGAAAAACACTGTGAGGTTAAAGTTGCTCTGAGATCAGACCCAGAGAACTGCGTTCAAGATAAGGAAGAGTAAAAATAACTTCAAAAACCTCTTTTCTTGTTCAGCATCAAAGGAGCTGTTAATCATTTTTTTTAATTTAAGAAGCTGAGGTAAATGCTCTCAATCACACTTACCATGAGAGGGTCATGAGTGGGATTTTTTCTGATGAATGAGGGAAAACTCATCGAAATGATTTTGTTCTCGTAAATGTAAAGTGAACATCGACTTGGCAAATGAACGATTCAATCCTGATGGCACCCATACATGACAAGCTTCGGAAACCTATTCAGCGTTGAGGAATGAAAAAGAATCGTCACTTCAGGCCAAATCTGCATCCTATTGACGTTTTCCTGCACCGGCGTTTTAAAGCAATTCTGAACTCAGAGGAAGCAAGAAGGAATTCAATGTGCTGCGAGTGCAGGTTTGCGCCTTTGCCGTGGCGTTTCACTTATTTATTTTTTTTATTTTACCAAGCCCGAACCCAGAGCTGACTCGCGGGAAGAATAAAAGGCTTCTCCCAATTATTGTGTGGATATTGCTTCTCAACCTAATGGCTGTGTTATCTGGCCAAACAAGTCCCGAGTTGCTTGGCGGGAGGGAAGAATAAATAAAGTCCCGTATATTTGTAGGGTTAATGTCTCTGAAACAATGCTAATGTGGCAACTAGAAAATAACATTTGAAGCCTATTGAGAGGAAGCAGAAATTAATTTTGGATGTCGCCCGAAAAGTTTCAGTGGGTAGACAATTTTGCTGAAGCAACCAGAACACTTCAGCAGACACCCACTGAACTAAAAATTGGGGTGATGTATGGTGGTACAGATTTGGTATTTGTCTGACATGATTATAAATTTACTTGACTCTGAGGTTAAATTAGATTAAATATCCAGATCTGATCTACAGGCCAGCAGAGTACTCATATTATATATAACCGGCTGTCAGTTCTGAAACAAAGACCATTTCAAGTTTTGTTTGAAAATTTTCAGCCCGGCTATTGTGGAAATTTCTGTGCACGTATGTAATGCGCCACTACAGCAAAGTGAGAATAGTTCATTACACAATTCCTGACGTAAAAGCAGCACCTGGAGAGGAATGTGGATGCAGTTGGGCCTCTCCGCTGTGCTTCAGCTGTGCCTCAACGTCCCTCCCTGCACATGAGTCTGTGTGTGCTGCTAACCACATGTAGTAATGGATGCAACTCAAGCTGGGTTAGGTTTAAGCTACTCTACTTTCCGTACAATCTAAGTGTTGAGGACAGCATGTTTGATGAATGAATGCAGTGACCCACAGCGCGATGCAGTGACCCATAAACATAAAAAGTTAACTTTAACTGAAGTACCTGCCAGCAAACCGTTCTTGGAGCTCAGCGTGCTGTTGACTGCTCAGGCTGTTGGAACGCTGCTCCATCAGCCAGCCGAACTCCAGTTCCAACACCTTACTGCTGGTGTTTGTCACAGCTCCTTCCTGGCAGCGCTGGATGACGTTGGAAGGTGCGATGTCGGGGGAACGCGCAGGTTGCCCCTGGCCTCCGTTCATTCCATTGTTGTGAAAAAGTTCTTTCAGGTCCATGCTGCTGCCCTGCCGGGTGTCGGTGAACCAGCGCGCCAGTCCTGTTCGACCTTCCAGCTGGCTTAACTCCTCAGGGGAAGGCCACCGCGTTTGAGCAAAATCGTCCTTGAGGAGCGCCAGGGATCGGCTGTCTGGAGGCACTGAGCAGGAGTTTGAGTTGGGGATGGAGGGCGCAACAGCGCTGGGAGCAAGAAGGGAAAGGACATGCAAAGGTGGAAGAGGACTTTTGAGATTACCCACACTGGTGCTTGTTTTGTGAATCCCGTTCAGCTGTAGGGTTTGGTGCTGCTGTGGCTGCTGATGCGGTGGTTTCTCAGGGACGCCGGCAATGCCACCGATGCCCACCCTCTTGGTGCCCATAGAGTTGAGGAGGGCTTGTTCCAGGTTGTCCCGCAGCGCCCGGCGCTCCACGAACCAGCTGTCGATTTCCTGATGAGACAGGCCGGAAGAAACTGACAGATTGTCCACGTCGCCGTGTGTGGGAAAGCTGTTCCGCAAAAAGTTCTCCTCTAGGATTTTGAGCTGTTTCGCTGTTTTGCCTTTCATCCTTTCCAGCAACGGGAACTGAGTGAGCACAGAGGGCTTGTGTGGAAAGTCTGATTTCTGGACTGTTGGTGCCTCCCCTCCATCAAGGTTTATGATACCGTTATTGTGACCGGAGCTCTGATCTTGGGACCATTTGCCATCCGTACGAGATGTCCCATTGGCCTCTGCTAGGGGAGTTACGACCTTGTCCCCCTTTGGGTAGCCGGCTTTCAGCTCCATTCCATGCTGCTCCTTTAAAATCTTTCCGTCCAGAAGGAATCCCTGAATCTGGGAAAGGGTTTTAGCTGGAGTGCGAACAGACTGGATGATGGGTGGCCTCCTAACCTGTGAGTTGATAAGTGGTGGAGAGTTCGGCAGGTTTGAATCCGAGGCCGGCAATGAGAGGGCATTGGCTTGCTTCTCTTTGGGAACGCCGTGAGTCGTACGAGGGACTAGTAAAGAATTTTTAAACGGAGGAGCAAAGATAGGTGGGGGAGCTATCATGGGCCTCGTTAAGGATTCTGGAAAGACAATGGAGGGCAGAGACACCACCGGCTTTGTTTTGGGGTTTCCTGTTGCGGACAGGATTTTCCCTTTGGACGACAAAGATGGCGATGACGACGAGGGTGGTGGCATTAAAGGCACGGCAACAGATGACCTTTTCATTTCCGCGCTGACCAGCTGAGCGGCTACAGGTCTTTTCATCTCAACGGGAACTGGGGGTGGAGCCATTGGAAGGCGGTCTTTCAGGGGAGGGGGAGGTGGAGGAGGAGCCATTAGAAGCTTATCTTTAGGGTCACCGGAATGGGGCGCGACTGCCATGATTGGGCGCTTTGACTCTGGGCCGAACACTGATGTCAGGTGTGTTGGCACGGATCGTTTTAGGGAGCTGCTGGAGCCCACCGTCACCCCGCAGTTTGTGGAGCTGACAGCGATCAGTCCATTGGACGCTGTTGAACGGACACGACCTGGATGCTCCACTGTCGTGTGGACTACAGGGTGCTTGGAGGCTTTGGCTGAGGATTGCGAGACCGGGCTTGTAGGCAGGACGGTGAATGTGTGATGGGTTGGAGGGATGGAGCCGTTAAACATCTTCTTCCTGGCTTCCTCTACCTCCTCTGGGGACCAGGTGATGCCTTGTTTCAGGCGCTGGGTGGTGAACCAGACCTTAATCTGTTCTTCTGGGTGCTTGGAGGCAGCTGTAAGCCACGACAGCTCGGCGTGCGTCGGGTAAGGAAACTTATTAAAAGAGGTGATCAGGGTAAGGTTGTCGTCTAAAGAGGGATTATATTTGGTGGTGTTCAGGGGAACCGCTATTTTTGGTACTGAATTAAAGTTGGGTGGGCGCTGGAGCATTGGGGTGACATGGGAGAGCCCTTGGAGGATGGTGGGTTCTGGGATGATGACTGTTCCATTGATGTTTACCGCTGTAATCTGATCTTTCTGGATCAAACCATTCAGCGGGCCTTTCAGTTCAGTCCCTCCAAAGAGCGATTGTACGTTACAGGGTTTTTTTATCGTGGTAGATATGCAAGGTGAGAACACAGAGTTATTGTTGGTTTCACCTTGTTCATTTGTCGCTTCGCATTCGGCTGAATTGTCTTTGCCTTCGATTGTCTGCTCTAAGATAGTCTGATTGTTCATTTTTATTCTCTTGAATTTGAAGTTGACTTCGCCTGGGTGCTGGCTCTCATTGTGCTCTGTGAGCGAGTCAAACTTCTTGGTGTTGAAGTTGCACACAGCACAGAAGTACAGCGGGTTCAGAATGACGTTCGGGTGGCTGGAGTCCACGTGCTCCTTGAAGTCGTTCAGGTTCTGAGTCAGAAATGGGCAGTATTTGCACTCGTAGCCTCTCGGCTGCTTTTTCTGCGAGGCCTGTTCAGATTGTGTTCCTTCCTTGGTTTTCACCCCTCTTCCTTCTACATCCACAATGACGGGGGGTTGATCCCCATTGGTGGACTGCTCTTCTTGTTCTAACGGCTCATGACTCTGTTTTTCAGACGGTTTTGGAAGTTTCAGTTCGTCTGCATTGCCCGGACTAGACTGCTGAGTCTCTTCTGTAGACTCGGATGAACCTGGCTGTTCTTTTTCTGTCACAATGCTGTCTGCCAGTGTTTCCATGTCCATCGCCTCCTCTTTCTCGTCTTGGTCACTGGGCAGGTCGTTGATGACCCGGACCATGCAAGGGGTGGATGACTTTCTGCGACTGGACATGATGGCTGTTGTTGGTGGTGTTGATGATGTTGGTGCTGGTGTTGCTGACTGAGTTGACGACTTTGCGGTTTTTGGCTGTCTCTGCTGCTGGTGGCTGAGGACGTCAACTTGCTGATTATCACCTTACTGAGGCGTGTTGTAGCTGATGGTTGTGGATCCTGATAGGTGAGAGGAGGTGGAGTCTCCAGCGTGCGAGAGGGAGGGCGAGAACCGGCTGACGGCGCAGGCCCAGGACCGGTTGTGCAGTGGCGTCTCCCGCTCACTGGCAGTGTCAGCTACCAACCTGGGCGTCATGGGAGGGCATCACAGACAGCAGCAGTGCTCAAGCTGCACAGAGACAAGCAAAAGCAGAAATGATGGGTTAATAACACATACAGTTGAGCAAAAAAGTGTACAGCCAGCTCCTGATTGTGCAAGTTCTTCTACTCAGAAAAATTAAATAGGGCTGTAATTCTCACCATGGATACAAAAAAATCCAGAAAATCACACTGTAGGACCTTAAAAACACACATTCACTTTATGTGGAACATCAAAACACATCGGTGCTAGTTGGGTGCGCATGTTGGTGAAAAATGAAGGCTTTTAGCTTCATTTTGAGTTGGCAAAATTGGCATTCACATCTGAATAGAATGGAAAGTTCTCAAATATGTAGGACTCTCTTTCTAAGGGGCTCAAATGTAAGTGGCCAGTTGACTTGAAAGCTTTCCTGTGCAGGTGTCAGTTTTTGGGTCCAAAGTTGATTGGATGGCACTTCACAGGACGGATAGAAAATGTCCCAAAGCATATGGTTTAAGCAAACCAAGAGTTTTTAAGGCTAAAGAAGTGGGGCATTTTTGTCAATTCACATAACGAATTAAATTAAATTCTGTCCCTTTCCTTTAAATTAAATGGATGCTGTGCTTCCTACAGGTCCATGTCGTGTGTATGTGTGCCTCAGAACAATGTGCATTTGGCAAATTTGTACCTTGACATTAAAAACGAGATCTTTGCGAGTTGATAAAGAAAAAAGTAGCTCCTTCTTTTGTGTCTGAGAGAGATTTTGGTATCTGTGCCCGTCTAAATATCACAGGCGCTTCGTTAGGTCAAGTCTAATCAGACGCCGGCAAATGAGAGAACCGCCTTACAAAAGCAGAGAGCCAGAAGTCAAAAATGAAGGCAGTCCAACTTACAACTGAGTGCAAAAAGCCACACTTAAATAACATTTCAAAGAATAAGGGTGCCACTTAATCAGGACACACTATTTCGGGCCAATCACATATAAATGAAATACATTTAAAGTCCAAAGCAACTACAAAAGAGAAAAAAAAAAGTCTCTAAACTCCAAACCCCATTAAAAAGACATTAGGTGTCTTTCATAGATTCAGGCAAAGACAACTTCACAGGATAATTACCCTGTAATCATGTAATAAGAGAGATTCAGTGATGAGTTCTCCTGACAGCTAACATCCACACAAAGGAACAGAGACAGAGAGGTAAAAACAGATGGGGGGGGGGCAAAAGGGGCGGGGGAGCGACAGGTATGAACCAAAATGGGAGGAGTGGGGAAATAAAAGAGCAATAAACATAAAAGGTTGAAAAACCTGGAAAACGTGGTGGTAAAAAGAGAAAGAGGAGCAGTGGCAAAAAGGAGCAAAAAAAAAAAAAAAAACAGAGTAAGGGATCGTGGGAAGGGAGCCGAGATAAGAGGGAAGAGAAAGAGAGAAGGAGGATTAAAACTTCCAAGCAAGTAAAAAGAGAACAGGCACAAGGCAGAGGACAATTTAACTAGGCCATGGCCTGGCAGACATAAAAAGCCAGAGCACAGGGAAAGAATGGAGAAGAAGTATACTGAGAAAAGGAAGTGGAGCCAAGGAAAGGTGCATCAGGGGTTTTCAGTTAGCAAACAAAGAGGAGACATGATGTAGATAAACAGGATACATATGAGCTAAAGAACGGGAATAAATCTGAACCCACAATAAAATGAGGTTTTAGTGAGTTTTCTTGGGGGTGGAGGGGGCTAAAGTCAAGGCTTTAAAAACATGCCCTTATTAGTGGGGTGGGGGGTACATTTAGTAGACAAACTTAACTAGTTTTGGGCTGGCTGTTATTTGTCCCAGGTGAGACTTTATGTCTATACGACATATTTCATGCCTTTGCCGCCTTGATCAGCCACGCATCGCCTGCACTGAAGACTTTTTTTTTTTATCGCTGCGGAGTATCCAGAGCTCAGTTTGAATTGTAGTATTGTGCAATGACACTGAACTAATCCTCTCTTATTATCAATCTCATGCATTTACATTGCTGCTTACTTCCTGCTTCGACTAATGAGATTTCCTCATAATGCAAGCATAAAAATGCTAGTTGTGCCGACCCCAGTTGAATGATTAGCCGATGAAACAATGGGTAAAAAAAAAAATACCTGAGACATCACGATACTTCCAGTAAAAATTGTCATGTGTAGTTACATTTGTGCGTTTAAAGTTACAAACAGGTTTGTGACAGCTGGTTCAACAGGGCTGAGGATAATTAGATGGGATCTGAGGAACAACAGAGGTAGAGAGGGAACATGCACCTGCAGTAGCATGCACAGCAGAGATGCATTTCTTTTTACAAGCTTTGCATAGGCAATAAAAAAATATAAAAAAACAACCAAATAAATGAATAAATAAATTAAAAAACGCCGCATAAATCTCAGAAACAGTCACAGTACTGAAAGTTCGAACCTCTGATGTTCTCTTGAACCAAAAATTGATCTAAAAGTCTATCAAAATGTATCATAATTTCAATGTATGAAGGAAGTGTAGCACATTTTGTTAACTGGAATCATGAGCTTCATTTTCCCAAACCAAGACAAATATTAAATGTTTTCTCATTGTTTTGGGCGACTTTATCGACAGTTTCAGTTTATTCAAGTTAATAGGAGAATTTTGACACTGGGCACAAAAAAATACTCCTAAGTAAGCATATATGTCCAAATCTGTGCTGGATATGCTTTTTATAGCATAACAAAGAAAACCACCACTTGACAATGTGGCAAGGACATTTCATTATTTAACACAACGGTGGAAATCACATTAGATCCCAAGATTCAAAGTCACATACAGAAGCCTTTTTTTAATAACACCCGTAAGCTTTTAAACACACTGAACTGCATGTGCAGAATAAAATGGGCTTCCCTTAAAGGCACTCCCAACACTATGTGCAGATTACCCAACAAAATGATCATTAGGTGGACCTAATTTTACTTAATCCCTGCAAATATTTCCAATTTCACTCCTCTCCTCTGTTTACTTTAAACGCGTTACAGGAGAGCCAGCTGCTGGCAGAGGTAAAGTGGGAGAGGACAGCGAACCAGATGGGAACAAAGATAAAACAACAGGAAAACAAAAAGAGTGTAGGAGGAGTTGAATAGAGCATGTATAGGAAGAGGTGGAGGAATATGTGTGTAGGAGCCAAAGGGAAAAAAAAAAAAAGTACAGTGGATCAATCGTAAAGAGGTTGAGGAGAAGGGACCAGAGAGTGTGGGAGGAGGGACAGAAATTAGAGATTAGAGGAGAGAAAGGGGTCAGAGAGGGAGACTGAAGAAAACGGAGATCGAAACAGAGAACAGAACGGTGGAAAAAAAGAGCGAGAGAGAATAGAAATGGTGGAGGCAGACGGAGCTGCAGGCCCGAGCGTTTCATTCAAGCGGCGACGAAAAGCACCGAGGCTGCCAGCTCCAGCCCAAAAAAAGCCAGGAAAGGAAGAAAAAAACACAACAGTGTCATGTTTTGCTGCATCACTAGATTGGCCTTGAGGACTCTGGGCCAACTTCTGACGAAGGGAGTCATATGCCGCTTGGCTGCGTCCCATTTTGCTGGGCTCAGCTCGCCTCCATGCATCCTTGTAATTACTCGTACAGTATTTGTGTACAGGGGGTTGTTTGGAGCATGGCGCCGCTCTGTAATTACAACGGAAATTATAACAAAACTGCCGCGGCGTAAGGGATGATTTGCAATAAGCTGCACACTCTCCTTTTGAGAGAAACGGGATTAAGAAGAAGCAGACAAACAAACCGCTGGTGAATTTTAACAGCGGCTGATTTTAGAGGCAAGTATCAATTTCAGATGAAGGGAAGATTCATTACACTCAAAACGGCCTTAATGTCGGCTCAATGATATCTAGGCAGAATCCGTTTCACCACGGCTCAAGCCAGCCAAATCTAAACCAGAGCGAGGAGCTAAAAGGAGGAACTTCAGGTTCACCGGAAGTCTCACGGACCCAACAGATATCTGATTTTCTCCTCCACGAAGGGTGAAGAAAACCATCAGTCAGACCACAAACTGTATCCATCTATCAGCAGACAGGGGATAGACGGAACACCAAAGGACAGGAAAGTGGTGTCGAAGAAGCCACGGAACAACCGAGAGATGGAAAAAAAAAAGTATTGAGGAGATATCTGGGGAAATGAAATGACACATTAGGAGGTTGAAAGGCAGATTGGAAGGAGCCAAGTGTGCTAATAGGAGGGGTTAAAGGCTTTTTACTGGAACAAGGGCAAACCGGAGGGGATGAGGGCTCACAGGCAGCGGGACAGATTAGATTTTGGCACAGAAGAGGCTCAAGTGAAAAAGAAAAGATCCAGACTTTTTTTTTTTTGTGATTAGGGAGAGTTTGTAACCAGGATTGCGTCATGTAAAACGTACTGCGGGGATCCAACTTTCTCCCTCATCCCAACAGATCTGAAAGTCAACGTCCCAAACCAGAGCCGTTGTTTGTGAGATGTGGAACGCGTCGAGGCAACGTGACGCCGACGCGCGCATCAAACCATAGGCAGAGGCGCGGGATTCATTAGGCCTCACCAAACCGCTCCAGCTGTGCTTTGCTCTACTTTCGTTCCTTAACCAGAGTCAACCTGCTGGCAGGCGACTCCTGTTCAAAGGCGCCGCAGCTTGGGCTGCTACACGAGGCCTGTCGGTCCCAGTTTTCTGGAGCTCCTCTTCGGCTGCGCCTTGAATAATTAAGAGCTGCATCCAGAAAAAGTCGTGAGCGCAAAAGAAGCTAATGGCTACTTGCCACCCAAAAAAGATGGGGTACGACATCAAGGTCCCTACTCTCAGAGAGATTCCTGGTGGCCTGAAGTTCCCTAAGTTAGGACCCGTCCTCAGTTCAATGGCTAAATGATGACTTTTGGAGACTACAAGATGCCATCTGCGCATGACAAATAAGACTGAATCCTTTCAGTCGGTTCACCAGAACAGCTGACGATATCCAAGATAAGTCATCACAACCGTCACAGGAGGAAAGGATTAAGGGTCACAGTGACAGAAGCTGCGATACCAAAGAGGTCAGGCTGGTAAACTCTTATAAGCCCAATGAGTTTGTTACGCACTTAACTGGAATGATATCCACCAGATGCTGGTATTCTCCTGAATCTGTCTCAGTGCTCTCCCTACCATTCAGGGTAGCATTACCTCAAAGACAGAAACGACGTGATGAATCAGCTGGAGGAGCCGCCAGGGACCGGATAAGGGACTGCAACTCATGAGGCCCTTTTTCTCGTCGAAACCATAAGCGTACCGGTTTTGGAGTTCCCGTGACCCTTCTCCTCAGGCACAGAGTCATAATGACGCCCAAAAATGGCCAGCTTTATGTGTGTGGGCGCGTTTCAATGCAAGTGTGTGCGGATGCTAAATGATTGATCAAAGGATGTCTTTGTGTGGGCACCTCGTGGTGCAAATGCATCATTAACACAGCTGGTAGTATGACCCAGCTCTTCTGAAAGAGCCGGGCTATTTCCAGCACTCTGCTCTTCAGCTTATAGAGATCTAAATCTCACTTGTGTTACATAAGGCTTCTGCGAAACCTACCGAAAAGGACGTCACCGCCGGTTTTACCTCCAGTTGTTTCAGCCGGCCCTTTTACAGGAGCGTTTTCACTGCTAGCAGACAGAAAACAGCATTCCCCCCTGACGGATAATCCAGCCCAGCGGGGCTTTAAGTACATCAGGGTGCAAAATAAAATCAAATCTCGGGACACTTTTAGAGCGCATGTTAATGCTGCAAACAGTGAAATTTCTAAACATTGTGCCAAGAAGCTATGGCTTGCAATTCTCTGCAGGAGTCACATGTCAGATTTACCAAAGGTAGACGGGAGTGGATTTTACCTCATAAAAATCCAACAAAAAACTGCCACAGAACAAATCATTCACTCGCAGAATTACATGTTACGAAAGTGAAGCATTTAGGAAAAGAGGAAAATCAGGTTTACAGATTTTAAGCTGAACTCCTACATTTTTTATGAGTCGGCATGTATTTAGCTTTATTAAACAAAGACTTTTTGATAAAGGAGCCAAAAACTTACAGCAATAAACACACGCAGTCAATCAATTATTGATAACTATAAACAACTATTGTTAAAAAAAACAACACACCTGACAACAAACACATCAGATTCAATTCAAAAGTGTTTGCTTTTGTACAACCATAACAGATAGCGAAAAGAAATGCCTTTCTGTAGATTTTTTTTTTCTATTTTCGAGTGTCTGCGTAGCTATTATGTGAAAGAGTAGGCCCTTCTCAAAATTGAAGGCCACTAACAAGACCCCGTCACGTCCGTTTTGTGCCTTGATCTTGAAATATTTGAGTTATTGATTTGTACAATGTCAGGTCCCTCACTGAAGCGCAAGGCTGTTTGGAACATAATGACTGTCCAATTTAGCCTTTTCGTTAATTAACAAACAAGTTGACGCTAAAAGATTTCTGGTTCAGTTCTCAGCTATCTTCAAGTTCCATGCTCTATTGGGATACTCATTTACTAGCTGGATACGACTCCCAGAAATAACATTCCTGCAATAACTCAGAGCCTCCTCAAAAGCTGGCCAGACAGCCATAGGATCACACAGAGAAAACCAACCACAAGAACCTACATTCATCCAGAGAGCAAACCTAAAAGTCATGGATGGGTCTAACATGCATGTTTACAGACTGTGGGAAAAAAGCCGGCGAGGATTTAGTGAAATGCGTGAGGTAAAAAATACAAATGTAGAAATAAAGGGTAAAAAATAGCAAAACCTTTGTGCAGGTGCAGTCTGTGTGGGTCGGACATGGACACGGAAGTGTCAGCGGTCCAATAGCCCTAACTCTGAATAGTCATGTGGTGGAAATACGAGGCTGGAATAAGCAGGGGTGTGTTGCTTTCTGTAAAGGACCCTCCAGAAGATGCCTGATGGAGTTCCCACTCCACAAACCGGGAACCAAAGACCAAGGAGGAACAGCGCTTTGAGTATCAGATGGAAGCTCTAAATAGCGATGAACTGCTCTTAACAGCTAATGGGTCTGCACTGTCCAAAAATTTAGGTGACTGACTGAATCATTTCACACGTGCAGATTTGGCCAAATGTATTTATTTTTCAAGGTTGGGCTTGAAGAGCTGAGTATGAATGAGTCTACTTATCCCTCTATCATCATATGTCCACTTTCCTTCCATCAGTCCTGATATCCCTTCACCGAGTCTTCTTGTTTCTTTGTTCATGAGCTCTTTCACAAATTAGCACAGTGAGTGTGGAGCCAGAACTTATTTTTAGTTGGGAGAAGCTGCTTTTTTGCAGGTTTCAGCAGAGGCTCTGCATTGACCAGCACCACGAGGGTCAAGACATCTGCCCTCTGCTCGGCAAACCTTTTAATCTGGTGGTGCCGGTTAAAGGGAAATGAAGTGGATGCATACAAAATCTGAAATATTTGGCCACCCTGGGCTGGAAATACCGCGAAGGCAAGTCCATTTACTGAAACAGTCAGTTGTTTACATGACTCTCAAAGAAAAGGGCAGCTGCCACCCTTCTTAGCACCGACATCGATGCACATTCCCAAAATACTTTTTCTAAAAGGTCTTTTTCTTTTCTCTTAACTCCCACCTAAGTTTGCACAGATGTCATTTCGCCGAGAGAAAACTGCACAAAATGGAAATAAACAGTTCCTCAAATACAGTCTCTGCAGAACACCAGTTTGTGTTTTTCATGACAAATCTTAAAATGACGTAATCGTCGGAAAACAAGATTCAGAAAAAGTGTAAGGTTAGCCTACTGATGAGATGGATGCTTGACGTAAGACCTCTTTTTTCTCCATTTATTCAGAAAACCATCAGCAGACAATAAGAGTCACAGTCTGCCCATACTTTTAGGAAGATTAGATTCATGACTCAAGCCTTTTTCAGTTTCTGTTATTCATGGTCCTGCACAAAGATTTGAAGCTTTACTTCCATGTTGTTGCTGAGACCTTTTTGTCATTTTCATAATGCTATTGAGCAATACATTTCCAGGCTTTCTGAAAATAGGTCAAAGTTCAGATTTGAACATATTTAGACAATGTTTAGATTTAGAAATGGACCATTCAGCGAACCAGTGACCTCTGAATAAACCACTGCTGACTCTGCACATAACCGACGACGTGGCAAAGAAACTATTTGAGAATTACGTTAACAGCAGTCATTCACAAAAGCGCACGCTCTTCAGGAAGGGAAACAAGGAGAAAAGGCTGAGTTCTGCCAAATGAGACAGGAAGTGGACTGAAAACCAGTGGCTGATGGAGGAATGAATCCTCCCCAGAGCCCGGACCTTGACATCATCTGCGATCACCGGACAGAGAATGAAACAAAAGGCACTGGGACATTCTTCAGGGAGCAAGGAGGAGTACTCCTGGAGATTAGTTGATAAAAATGTCATGAAAATGTGTCGAAAAGGCTTCAGTCTTTCTTGGTGAATAAATGTGGTTTTACAACTTTTCGGGACTGATATGAATCTACGATGCTTTACATCCTGTATTTCCATTTTTGTTTGCACATGCTTTAACAATCACTGGAATTATCTCCTGTGGAAAAACCTAAATAAAAGAACAGTGGTTCAATTTTTCACAATTTGATGAATCGATAACGAAAGGATTAGAAAGTCTGTGGTTCTAACGTGTCACTATTTAAATGGGACTATAATAAAACGACATATTATGTTCATACTTCTGGAGCACACACACACGGACAAACCTTTATTTAACGCTTTCATGCGTGCGGGTCACTGCAGTGTAAACCTGTTTTAAAGCCATTTACTTGTGTTTATTTGGGTTTATGTCCAAAATGCGCAAAGAAGTGGACACTGGTGCATCATGCAATAAAATGTTAAAATATCCACAATAATATGCTGTTAAAGAGGAGCTGAGACAGACTACAAATAAATCAAGGAGTTAAGTGAAAAAAGGGATGAGATAATAGTGAATAATAGAACAGGATGAGAGCTGCGTGCAAAGTTCCATGTTTACAAATGTTAAAATGTGTCCACATCATAAAATACAGTATTTTTTTAGGTTTTTGACACATTTTTTTTTTTTTATTCCTGAAGAAAATCCAAAACACTTTGGAAAAAACTCTTGACTGACATGACCACGATGCGTGCGTGAAAGGGTTAAGGAGCTCCACGGTCAAGCAGGACTAAAAGTGCAACGCGGCTTTTCTGGAGTGAGCGACTACAGAAGCAAGTGTTGTTTTTGCTAAAATGGCAGCCGCTCCTACACACAAAAGCAATTTGAATAACTTTAAAGAGCCACACTAATAAGCTGACAGACACACACGTGAAATCCCAGCGACCTCCGGCTGTCATGGCAGGCGCATCCAATATACACACACACACACACACAGAGTCATACAAACACCCCATCTTCCACGCTTTAATAATGTAACACACACACACGTGGTTTTCCATCCGTTCCCCCTCTGCAAACTGCCAGTGTCCAGTGACCATGAAATCTGAATGAAATACAATTAGCAGCTTTAAAGAACTTGATCAAGGCCGAGGCCTCCATCCAAACACCCCCCGAAACCCCCGACACTCGACTGGCGCGCACGTCGGCGAACCCTGTCAGGCAAGAAAATAAATAAATAAATAAATAAATCACGGCGTCCTTGGACGGGGCAGCCAATCACCAGCGCCTGCCAGGGGAGCGGATAAATAATCACGACTAACAATGGTTCTACATTTTTACAATCAATGACTCATTATTTTATTTCTTTTTTTTCATTTTTTTTCATTCCCATTAAAAACAACTTTTTTCCACACTTCTGAAATTTTAGTTTTCCGTTTCGGAGCATGCCACTTTGCCCTCGTGAGTCCCCCGCCATCTTTCCATCCTAAAATTTAATAGATGCAGTGACTCATTAAAAAGTGAAGTGGGGGGGGGGGGGGAAGGGTGGGTGGGGTTGGTGGGGTGGGTGGAGGGGGGGGTGGGGGGGGGGGATGGGGGGGGCACAAAAAATTAGGAGCGACACAGAGAGATAGAGACGGGGAGCACAGTGCTTCATTTCCATGGCGTTGCCATGGCAACAGCAGCGCAGGAAAGACGGCGAGGTGCCTTTCTGCCGTCGCTGCCGAATATTAACCAGGGCTGTACGCTCAGGTGCTAATTAGAAGAGGAGGAGGGGGTGAGGCGGAGGTAGGTCAGTGGGGAAGCAGAGAAGGAGAGGAGAGGTCAGGAAGGTGTGGTAGAGGAAGAGGAGGGGGGGAGGGGGGGGCACAAGGGGGAGACAAGACAGAGAAGGAGGGTGGCAGAGGAGGGCTGGAGAGGAGGTCAGGGAAGGGCAAGGATGAATGGAGGAGGAGGAGGAGGAGGAAGAGGGAAAAAAGGAGCTTCACCGATCAGCCAAAACATAAGAGCCTCTGAAACCAGGAAGTGCTCCGGCCGGGTTCCAGCTGCGCACCTGTCCAAACCCCGCCCCGATCTGCCTGGAATTATCTACCCACCCCGCCAGCGGCCACGTGTTTGCGTCACATCAGATCGGAGCTGTTGTGGCACAAAAGCAATCAGGTGGTTTTTGAATGTCGCAACTGACTGGTGCACACACGCGGGGAGAAAAAAATGACATTTAAGTGGCTGGATGGAAATGAGGGAAAATGAAAAAAAAAAGAAACAAGAATGACAAGATAAAGAGACGGAGACGGAGGAGACGCGAGGTAAGAAAATTGATAAATGAGGAGAGATGAAAGGTAAAAGGTAAGACATTTCCCAGGTAATGGCCAGAAACCTGGGAGGAAACTGGATGATGGAGAAAGGGGAGAAAAAAGAAGCGGAAAGAGAAAGCAGAGAGCAGAGTGTAGGGAAACTGACTGTAGCATAGAAGTAAAAAGGGGCTAAAGTACCAAACAGGGCAGAAATTGACAGGGAAGAGGAAAAAAAGAGGAAGAAGAGATGGAAGGAAGGTGAAGAGGTGAAGAAAACAGTCTCTGGTTAATCAGTGCTGCCCTGACAGATCAGAGGACAGAAGGAGGAGAAAGACGCCAGACTGAGGAGGAAGGAGAGAAAACAAGAGCCGACAAGATGAAGAAGCGAGAGAGGACGGTATAGAAAAGAGAAGGATGAGAGGCGGCAGGACAGGAGGTGTAGAAAGGGAGCGAGCTGGGTCAATAATCTAAATCAGGGTGTATATAGGTCGGAGCAGCCCGTCCATGCTAACGGCCTCCGCCCGCCTCACGTCCTCACCTTCTTTTTAAAAAAGTGTGTTAAAGGAGCGGGAAGTTTGAAGGAGAAGGGTCAGTCGGCGAGTGGGAAATAATAAACCATCGTTAAGCATTGGCGGCTTTAAATGGAATCCATTAGGAGGGGAGAATGGGGGGAGTCTTCTCCCACTCGCTTCCTTCTGCTTTCCACTCCTCATTCAGGACCAATCACAAACTAACGGAATTCCGTCTCTTCAGGTAAACTTTGCAGTGCAAAGTTCATCTTAAATTAGATGGAAGCGACCTTTTGGGACCCCAGACTCAACTCCAGCACGGCCCCGCCCACACTTTCCCTCAGCGTGGACTGACAGTGCCCCCCCCACTTTTAATGCCACATATCAAGCGGCACCAGCTCCCCAACACATTACACGTCTTTCTGATCACATGTGAGCTTTTAATTCTAAGGGGAAACACTACAGGAACCTAAATTATACGATTAAAAGTTTCCATTTACTCATTTTAATGCAATGTAATCTAATGGTTTATCTGAATGTCAGCTACAATCCTTTGTACGCCTTTAATTTAATGAACCGTCTTTGAACTTTCTCTTTTTTTAAAGTGGGATGAGCCTGATAAGCTGATTTTAGCCACATGTTGTACAGCCTACAGATGATATTGATCGAACTTTCTTGAAGTGCTGCGTATATTTCTATTAAAACAAGCAGATCTGGAGCCGTAATGATTCCGGCTTTCCCGTTCATACGTGGAGGAAATAGGCGAGCCCTGTTTCAGAGGCTGTCTGGCTGGAGTTCAGGCTGTCACAACACTGAGCCCCGCTGACATTTGAAACCGACAATCACGACTGCTAACTGTCAACTGCACGTCTTCTTGCACAAGTACAGTTTCCTCATTCCTCATGCTGCACGCGTCTTAACTTAACAAAAATCCAGAGCGCCAAATAGCGCCATTGGCTCGGAGTAGAGTAGTGCCCCACAGGCAGAGCATCATGTTGCACATTATTAGACCCTTGAAATGAACAATCTAAGCTCAAAATATATCCCATAAGGAAGAGAGATAGAAAAAGACTTCCATGTATTTATCTATATCTTCTCCGTATGGGATGTGCAACTCCAACCACCAGAAAATTGTACAGTTTACTGCATTACTGACCTGGACCGCCTTTCTTGACCCAGTTTACATGCTCTCCAGTCACTGAAGTAGGACCCACAGCCCAGTTTTCAGTGAAAAAAGGCCCCATTCTTCTTCTTTTCAGATGGAGGGGGAGCTCATTGTGCAGGTGAGAGTGGCTGAAGTCGGTAAAGCAGTGACTTAATGGGACTTTTTCTGCCGTTGGTGTCACGCCGTATCATCTGCCAAACCGCCGGCCGGCTAAATCTAAATCTAAATCTATTGCTTTTGTACCTCTCGAGGAGTTCAGCCAAAGAGCTACGCAGAATAGTACAAAAGAAGGGAGATTTTACAGCATGTTGCACAACAATACTCTGATCTTTCTTACCCTCTTCTGGTGATGACCTGCGAGCATGCCTTTACCAAATATCATCCCTCTAGAGTCATTATGAAATCAAAGACAAAAAAGCTGACTTGCACTGTGGCTGGAGGACACGATGTTCAGGACTGTGGTCCAACATTTTGTCTGCAGCCATGTTCCCCTCAGATTCCAGATCTTAACAGGAAAACAAAGAATGCATTTAATCTAATACCTTTGGCAGATGCATTTAGGGCAGATAAGCGGATAGTTTAGGTATAAACTCTGAATACCCTTCAGAACATTGAGGGATGCTCGTGAACTTCCAGCTTTGGCTCATTTCAGAAGAGATGGGTCTGCTAGAGATGGGCTACCTCAGAGTAAATATGCCCCTTCCAAAGGAGTGAAATACAAACATTCACTACTTGAAATATAAGTAAAACATCCCCTGTCTTTCTCCTTTTTTGTTTCCCCCCCCTGAGTGCCACTCAGACCACTGGCTGCTTCCTTCCAGCTGCGTGCTACCTCTGAGGCCGTTTGAGGAATTCGAGCTTCATCTCATGCTCATCTCATTGGAGAGCTTCTGGTGGAAAGGCCTGCCCAAAATGAAAATAACCATCCAGGGATGGCACTTTGCGCATAAAGGCGCAGCTGTGGACGTGTTGCATTCTTTCGAAGTGTGTGTGTGTGTGTGGTGGTGGTTGGGGGGACGGGCTGTGGCTGCATCCTCTTCATCTGAATGGGCAGGGATGGGACCCCACGCCGAAGAGAATTCCATTAGCACGCTTTCTGTGGGGGCTTTAACTGTCACATGGGCTGTAATGCTTCCTCAGAGGGACTTTACGGCCTGCCAAGAAAAATTTCTGAAGCCGGCCGTGGATGGAGTCCTGCTGGGGGATGAAAAAAAATTCTAAGGGCTCCAGACTCCACGGAAAGGACTTCTAATAAACTTTTATCTGTCGCAGCGCTTCCCTTAAAGCGAGATTTAGTCCCTCACATTTTCTGCATTTCCACTCCCCGTTTAAAATTCCGCTGGGTTTTGGATCTGAAACCATCTTTGCTCATGAAGGAACGCAACTCAAGCAAACTGGTTGATTGGAGGTCTTCTAATGTTTCAGGTCTAATCAAAAGTCTAAAGATGGCCTTAAACTGTTTGGGTGGAGTTTCTGTACGACTGTACGAGTCCAAAATCCACATTTGATGCAGCTGTCCGAGAAGAATACATACAATATCCACTTAAGGATGATTCACAAAACTGCTTTCGACACAGGAGACGGAATCTGGTCAGCTGCTCTAAATCTATCCCCGGCACGCCGAGAAGAATTAGTCAAAAGTTTTAGCTTTTAAGCTGGTCTCTAAGATCCTCCAATTACACAAACAGGTCGATTCCACCCTGCGAGTCCAATACAATTTTAAGTGGGTTCATATTCACACTGTAACAAGTCTATGAAAATAAATGACAGCGAAAACAGCGCTTTGTGTGGTTAAATGTGTTTAAAAGAAAACGCTAAAAAAAAAAAAAAAAAAAGACATTTCTACCACTGCAACACTAATCTCTGCCGCAGCCTCGCACCCGCTTTCTTTTCTTTCCCTTTTGAAATCATTTGAACGAGGAAGCACAAAGAGGAAGAAGCTTCGTTTACGAGACGGGGTGCGTACGTCTGACTGAACTGAAAACAAGCGGGGACAAATCCGCCGCGCTGCCTCCTCGGCGGCTGGAGGAGCTCGGTCAGCATGGAAGTTTAATGAAGGAACTCCGACCGGGTTATAAGGAGACCTAATTATGCCACGGACCCAAATCATGAAAAATTGGGCAGAGGGAGACTTGTGACCACAACTTACTTTGTGCCTGCCTCAAAATGTGACCAAGCTCTACTTTTGGCGCAGATTAATACTTAATACAGATTAATGGCTCCATTTCCAGCAGAAATCTTAAAGGCCAAATCAAGACCACCAGTCAGGAAGTTTTCATGGGGAAAAATGGATCTTAAAATATGTCTTGATTACATCTTTCTCCCCACTGATGCATGACTTTTAACTCACGAGTTTTTTTAACCGTAGAAAAACACCTGCGAGGAATCATCTGCATTTTTCTCCTCGTTCGATCCAGTTTGCTCATTGTCAATTGTGCCACTTTGTTGAAGAAGCCAACAGAAAATTTACAGTTTATTGTATTTCTTGTCATTTTCTGCCAATAAAGGACTATTGTTCATGAGCTGTATGTGTATTACTACACTGAATTAACAAGTTATTTTCTTATTTCAGCCACCAGAGGAGCGGTTTCTTTGTAGAAACGGGTCAAATTTAACATAATATCAGAGACTGGAGCTGATGAAACATTTAGGGCACAATTAAGAGCACATTGTGACAAAGTGAGTAACAGCTGTAAAAGAGAAAAAGTCCTTTAAAGACTAGTTGGACCACTTTGAAATGTCAGAGGTTCAAGTAGTTCTAGTTTTTTTCTTGGTGGCTTATTTCTGAGCACTCAGATAATCTCCCCCATCAGGGAGCTGGAATCTGATGATTCTGGGGGATAAAAGTGGACCGCCGCCGTTTTCTGACCGCCGCCATGCCGACCACAGAGTTTAGAGGCGCGATCAGAAAAATGTCTAACGTCTGAAGCACTAAAACCACCGCCAAGCAAATAATACACTCCATCCCGCTCTGAACTTGTGCGTGGATATGCGGTTAGTGCCTGATACTGGGATGTCTGCCATTCGATTGGTTGGTCGTAGATTCATTATCTCTGGCAACAACTTGGACGAGCTCCTATCTCACTTATGAAAAACGTGGATGAATTCCTGAGATTATCTGGAATGTCGAGCATTGTGCACACCTTATCTTGTTCATTGTTCGGCTCCCGTGGCCTGCCTGAGCTCTGTTTCCATGGCAATTTTGGGATTTTCTTTTTTATTCCATGCTGAAATATTATGAATATTGTTTATTCGTGGATGAATCAGTCAGATATTGCCGATGCTCTGATTGCATTGATTTCTGAAAAGACTTCATGTGCCCGTCTCCCGCTTCCTTGCCCCCCCCTCCTCATCCTTTCACGATCACTTGTTCTCTCCCTAATTTTCTACTTTCTTTTTATTCTTGAAGGTTCTTGCATTCACCTAATTAAAACACAGCTCATCATTCAGCCTGTAGCCAAATTTGCTGTTGGTTTTCATCCTTCTCTGAAAAACGTCTCCACAGAGAAAGGAAAAATTCTCATTTTTCAAACCCCAAACTCTCATGGGGAGGTCACAGGTTAAATTGGGTATTCATTGTCTATCTGAAGGGCCCTTGAGCAAGGAGACTTGCCTACTGATGGGGGCCTTGAACCGGAGCGCTCCACAGGAAGAGCCTCTCCCAGCTCCCCTCTCAATCCCGCATAGCTAAACTGGGGAAATCAAAGTTAAATAAAGGAAAATAAAAGACAAAATAAATAATCACCAGTGCAGAGGGGCAACTCCTCAAATCTCATTTCGATCTCAAGGTGTTAGCTGGAACTGACAAACAAGGGAGGAGAGCAAGTGTGAGGAAGAAGAAAAGATATGCATGGGGGCGAGCGATGGGGAAAAAGAGGGGGGGGGGAGAAAGCGGCTGGAGGAGCAGGTGAATAGGAAGACAAATTGAGAAACATGAGGTCAGTGACACGGCGCACATTACTCTTTCTCTTTCATCCCCATTACATTTTAATCAAACAAGTTGCTCCTCCTGCTCATAGTGAACACCTGCATAACCATCTGATAACAGGAGGACCACTGAGGGAGGACCAATCCCACCTTTAACAGTTCCTTTTAGATTTTATCAAAGATTATTTATTTAACCACAACAAAAATCGGCAAAAACTGCAATGATGTCCATGTCCAGCATCATAAAAATGAGTCGCAGGCGCATACAAGGAAAAGACAAACATAAATCAAATATTTCTGCAATAACCAATAATAAACTTACAAGATAAATTAGCTTTGACATCAGTTTGATGAGTCTATAAATGTTTTAGCATGACTGGACATGCCGCTGCTTCTACGTTTTCACCAGCTTATTTAAAAAAAACATTATTCCCTTGCAAGAGACTCTCTAAATAATGTTTGTCCAACAGCAGCCCTCATCCGGAAGAAGTTCAATTACCAAGAGACCAACAACAGTAACAAACGCCCACCAGCTGAGGTGGAATTAAGATGCTGGGGAACATATGCCTAAAAACGTCAAACCGCTCTGCGGCAGCATTTACATTCATTACTCAGTGGCACAAAAGCTCTGATTAAGCTTTTTGCTGTCAGGCCAAGAGAAAGAAAACATTAAAATCACCTCACAGCTGGAACTCGTCTCCTCCCTTCTTCAGGCGGAACACGTCACCAGAGATTTACTTTACTAAATCGAATTAAAAAGTCTCCAAGTGCTGCAGCTGTGGAGGGACACAAAGATGGACATTCAGGTGGGATCGGTCATTTCAGACAGCTGGTTCAGATTCAGCTCCGGGGGAACATTTGTGCAACGCTCAGATTGTAGGTTTTTATCCTCCTTTAATGCTGATCAATAAACATGACCTTATTTCTAGAGCAGGTGGATTTAGCTTAGCAAGTCTAACAGGGTCATTCTGAAAAACACAATGATCATCAATGCTAAATATGACCTGACCATATGCAAATGATGGAGATTTTCCCTTTTATGGCTTTCCTCACCTTGATTGGCTTGAACTGGGAAACCTCTCAGGTTCCACCTGGCTATAGTAAAAACTATATTGACAATCTTCCTGTGCGCACAGGTGGGAACTCAGGATCTCCAGAGCCGTAGCGATGCCTTATCAGGAAGCAGCCCGCTGAATACGGACTAGATAAACTAGCCACGCTAGCTCGCGGCTCCGGAGACTTCCCTCGTTTGCCTCAGTCCTCAGCTGCACCCGCAGGAGAACCAGCTTACATCGCTTTGGCCTCCCATAGTTCTGGAGACCCAACTTCATTGTCCCAAGAGTCAGCCCAAATTCTTTAACAGGCTAAATTGCTTAGTTTCCTGTGCCAGATTCTTGTCCTTTCTGTTTTTAATGATGCTTATGATTTTCCTTTTACTATCTGAAGACATATATACATGTTAAATGCGACTTATATGGGATTTTCTATGTGCAATGAGACATAATAGGGGAGTCACCTGATGTATGCAGCAATGATTCAGAAAAGGTTAAAGCACAGAGCAAAGCCGGGCCCATTTTTGGTGAAAAATGTGACTTTTCATGCTTTTCTTTTTTTTTTAGATCAAACTGAAAATGCCTCATTTGACATCAAGCACATGCTCTGTAGCCATGGAAGATCCTACAATTATAAATCTAAGTGAAGTATTTCCAACCCAGAATACCATTTATTTTCATTTCATCTTCTACATGAAAAGGAGAATTCTTTCAAACTCTGCATCACCTGCACCCGTTTCCCTGACATCCTGATAAAAACACAAGCATTTGTCATTTGTCCTCGTGAAAGGTCCATGGGGTCCAGGTTAATGAGGTTAGAATTCTCTGTGAGAACAACTTGTTTTTGTGTCTCTGGAAAAATCAGCAGTACCTGGTGTTCTCCCGCTACATAATGAAAGTGTTAACCTGCTCTGGAAATATTTGATTTCCAGGTGTCGCTGCTGATGAACTCGCTCAGCGTTCTTTTCACCAGGAAGCTGGCGCCTCTGCTCCTCCGGGCTGGAGGAGTGAGAGGATTTCCTCACGTGTGCTCGCACCATTCGGGCTTGCTGCAGCTATTTTAATCAAAATAAAGTGATTATGAATATGCAAATTGAGTCATTTACTAATTGCCACGGCCCATCCTTCCCCGTCTCCGGCTCTTAATTAAACTGAAATTTGGTGAAAACTCACTCTTAGCCCCAAAAAAATGCCAGTCACAACGATGATGGGGGGGGTCAAAGGTTAACCGGCTGTTCAAGAGAGAGACCCTCAACTCTGTCTCCGTCTCCCCTGCAGACCGCATCGTTTCGGACCGAGCTGCTACACCAAACAACAAAGGTGGATAATCATGACTCCATTTTTCCAATGAAACGGTTTGAAAATTTCTCAGAAGCACAGAAAAAGAAAAAAAAAACTCCTTTGCAGCGACCTGCTGAGCTTCTTCTTACATGGAGCGCCATTGCCGGCTGTTACTGAGACTCGGTAACTGGCTTTATTTACTGAGCGGTTTGTGAAATTTTGGCCAAAAACAGCAGGCTGCACACACAGCAGAGGATGGCACTGAATGGTAGCTGGGTTTAATTACACACACATATCGAAGTACACATTAATATGCATGCGCAAGCAATGGGAAGCATGGGGGGGGGGCGCTTCTACACACACATGCACACACCCGTTAAGCCGCTCATTCTGATAGGTTAAGCTTCACTCCATTTGGTTAAATGTTTTGTTAAAGAAGAGCTACACCGGTGGAAGGAGGAAAAGAAAAGGTGGTAGAGGGGGTAAATGGCGGGGGTCTTTGGCAGGAGGGGAAGAAGGGCGGGTGGCGTGAAGAGGAGAAAACAGGAAAAGAGCAGACGAAAGAAGGACTTTATGGAGGCAGGAAGAGGTAAACGGAGCAGTTACACAGTATGAAAAAGGCTTTTACAAAAGAAAAATGGAAGAGAGGAGATAGAAATCAAAAGATAGAGAACAGAGAAGGGGAGAACCTCACTCAGGTCGTAGGTGAGTAGAGGAAGGACATAGAAAAGGGATTTAGAGGGAGGATGAGAGGTCAAAAAATGAAGCAACGAGAGAAAAAAGGGGTTAAAATGAACACAGATAAAGCAAGGAAGAAAGTGGTGATTCATCCAGCAAGATGAAGATGATATGAGAGAGAGGTGGACCAAAACCGATCAAGACAAATTGAAGAAATAAAGCCAGAAAATCTAAAATGTTTTGTTCTTTAGTTTTTTCTTAATGAGGAAAATAAATCACAGTGTGTAAGAAAAACGAACAGTGACAAATGAGACAAGAGATTAGGAGGTGGTGCAGGTAAGGGGGGGATTTAGACTAAAATGAATTAACAATGAGATGGAAGAAAACAAGGAGGAAATGTAGGGGGGCACAAAATAAGATCAATACTGCTGTGCCAAATTACATCGGAGGCAACAATCTGTTCATAGAAAAGAGGAGGACCACAATGTATTTCCATCGCAGTGAAAAACCTGATAGACACCCAAAATATCTGCATCCACCTGATGCCAGCAAGGCTGACATCATCAAAGGAGCGTTAGTGGTTAGCCTCTAACAGATTCCCAGTGAACCGAGCTGAAACACATGTTGCCTTGTGTTTTGGAAATACCTTCAGAGATTGAGATAAAAAAAAGCAGTGAACCACACCAAAAACATGCAAATCTCCGCTTCACTTTAATTACGTTCTCAGGTACAAATAAAACACCCACAACCCGCTAAATTGGACCACATTAACAGGTTGAAAATGGGGAGAAAAAAATGATCTCCTTGAAAACAGCCACTGAGGTCACATGGACAATGATCATGTAACATCCACAAACTTGGAAATGTTTGTGCTCACCATTGGCTGGGATTGAAATAATCATCCCAGCTATAGAGACAACGTAGGAGAAGTTTGTCATTTCTAGTTGTGTGATCCCAACGCAATACATTTTCACTATGAAATACGGTGATAAAAGATTGTGGCCACCCAGCGAGAATGAGCTGGGATGGAAGCACTGAATGAGGGGGAGGTTGGTCAATAAATAGGACAGAAGTAGAGGAATGGGTTTAAAAGAAAATAAAAGATAAATGGGGCAGTAATATTAGGAAGAGTAGGTGGAAAACATTGTAGGAGGGGGAGAAAATTAATTTGGAAAACTGACAAAATTCTGAATAAAGGGGTGATAAGGAATATGTAAGAAGGTACAAAGCAAGGGGATGAGGTAAGGACAGAAGGAAATTATTTAAGCTAAAAAAGGAGGAAAAGGGACGTAAGAGGAAATAATCAGAAAAACCGGCGTGAAGGGAGACACTGAAATTGCGCTTTTTCCTCAGTTGAATAATGGAAGGAGAAAGACAAAAGAGGGGAAAAGTCAGGAGAAGGATATTGGAGACTGGAAAAAGGAAGGGGGGGTTAAGAAAGGAGGCATATAACCTAGAAAGAGAAGAGGAATGGAAGGAGGTAAACCAAAGAGGAGGGAGCAGGAGACTACCAGAAGCAAAGTGACAGGGAAGAAAATGAGTGAAGGGCAGAGACAACCAGAAAAGGAGGAGGGATTACTGGGAGAAGAGAGGAAAGCACGTTTGTCGTGAGCTGGAGTAAGACAGGAGTAAAAGAAAGAGGACTACACGAGGAGACAAGGGGAGAGACGGAAAGGATGAGGGGATGAAAAGAGGGGGAAGTGTTGGGCTGGAAGGCCAAATAATGGAGCAGCTCATCTCATGGTGAATTTGAATGGAGGCTGAATTAATTTAAATCTCATCACGGCCCGCCCTCTAATACCTTATCAGTTCTGCACGGAGACAAGGGACGTAATCGCATTAGACCCGCCACTCTGCTCTACTGCGCTCTGCTATGCACACAGAAACACACAGGCACGCACAAACACACACACACACACACACACACACACAGGCGGTACCTGTGCTGGTATGAGCAGCTGTTGTGCAGTGTGTGAGGCACTGGTGAGTGCACTGGCACGGCGCTGGTGTCTGCGCCACTTCACGCTGCGTGTGCGTGTCCATTAAAACCAACACACACACACACACACAAACACGACGTGAAGAAGGGGCCCCCAATGAGCGCAAATCAGCAAGACAGCAGCATGTGTATGTAGACACACACACACACATATATTTGAACTAGGTCTGTTTGTGAGGACTCTGGAAAAAAAAAAAACCTCCCTCCCAAACCTCAGCCAAATGAGACCTAAACCCGCTGTTCAGGAACCACAAAAAGAAATCACAACCTCAAAATGGCCCTTTCAAATGGTTTTCCCAAAGTCTGAGAAGCCAAAAGAACCTCACTGTCTCCAAACGTCCTCACAGAGGTCTAAATCTCAGGCGGGTCCTCAGAAAGATACAAGAACAAGTATAAACACACTCGCACAGTGAGACAAATAATAAACCAAAACGCACACAGCGCGCAAACACACACACACACACCCATGGGTGCTGCAACACATACTCACCATGGAGACACACTGATGAATGGGTGTAAAAACACACACACACACACACGTATGGAGCTGGATGAGCCGAGCGGTTACCTTCTAGGGGAAAAGGCTCATGGGAAGTTATGCGCCGGGCTGTTGACATTGGCTGTGATGGGACGAGCAGCTTTAAAGCACCAACTCTTCGTACACTACTCGCGCTGAAATGAGCACACGCGCGCACACACCTCAATTGTTGCCAAAACTCACACACACACACACACACACACACACACAGACAGACACACACATTAAACAAGATGGCGGGTGAGTTATAGACTGCACACGCTAAATCCCAGTCTCCAAACAAGATGGCGTGGAGAGTCTGCATGGATCTCCTATTAGCACGTGTTAAAGATATCAGAGACTGAATGAGAAGAGGAAAATCTGACCCCAAAAAATAGGGGTGTACAGTCGGGGTGTAAGGGATATTGATAATTATTTTTCTCATTATATAAGGGGACGATATTTAAGGGAAAACTCTGTTATTTTGCACCGAAGCCAGTCAAAGGAGTCTTTGTGTTGAGGCTATGATCCAGACTGTAAGGGATTTCTATTTGTCATATGACCAGTTACTCCTACGGTGTCATTCTGAGCTTTGCAGGGATCATCCCGCCTTTCCTAAATCCAAGAGTGTCCAACTTAAAAAAAAAACAATCAATAAGTCAGTCAGATAATTACATGGTGTCTTTTGCCATAGTAAAAGCCCCATACAGACAACGGAGGGTTGGTGGTGGTTTGATGCATAATTCTTCACATTTGTTTTGACTTAAAGCCCCTGTTTTGCGTCCTCTAAAAGCCTTTAAAAAGCTCAGTCTTTTCTTTTTAAAAATGTGACTGTTACTCTTGTTTGGCTTAACTTCTGTTAAGCTTAAGCATTGACCATACCTCTAACTGGTTCATCAAATCTAAGACTGAAGGGTACAGCCTGTCTATTACAGATCTTGGCTTGTAGACTCTATGTGACGAATGATAAAGGCCCTGGTCTCCGCTATGAATTACATTCAGGCTTTTAAAACAATTTCAATGTATCTTATGACCCTGTCAGCGTCAGCCCTACCTCACGGGTGAGACGACAACCCTGGTGGATTGTCAACAGATAATACGAGCGCTGGCACTTATATTAAGAGCGTGGGCTTCAGCTCCCAAAACCCGCTAACTTCATTATTTCAGATGTGATATGTGAGACTATTTCTGCAAGCTGACATTGCTTCAGCAATTCATCTCAGAGTAGAACTCCAACTATAGAAATGAATGGAATAAAAAAAAGATTTTTACACATTTATCTGTGACACAGTAAATGAACAGTAAATCAAGTTAAATACTAGCAAAGGCATTCTATTCATATTTTGGTCACACGGAAGATATAGCAGCAGCAGATCTAACAGCTATAATACGTTTTAAACAGGAAAACCAGCTCCAGAACGTCAGCATCCCATATTAAAACTACTTATAGAGTAAGGTTTTAAATGTAAAACAAGGAACAGAAAACAAAGGATGCAATGGTCCAATACAGACAGTGATGCTGAGACTGGAAACAGATTGGAAGCATGACATTTTTTTCTGATGCAAGTCTGACTTTGGGGGAAAAAAGCAAGGTCACAACTTAACACAGAAAATCTTTTCCAAACCTTTTGAAAAATCAGACTGAATAGTACGGATAATGATCATTTGTAGACAAATGTCACATCGAGCCACGAGACAGGGCTATCCAAAAAAAAACTAACAGCCCCAGGCCTTGAAACTAATTATTTTGATATTGACAGGAGAAAATGATGATTTCATTTCTTATATCGGTGTAAAAAAAAAAAAAAACGGTGAGGTCGCCCCAAGAAGAATCAATCTACCTCTGATGCTCTGACAACTGTAACGGCACAACAAACTGATCGAACAAGCAACCATCAAGGAGAGGTGAGAGGTCGGGGAATGTCTCGGCGTATAGCGTGAGGGGTAAACAGCTCTGAGATTCTGCATCCAGAGAAGACACAAATTGCACGGTGAAAAAGTCACGCTAATTTAATTCTACGCTGAATGTCAAATCAAAATTTGATTAGCTCCAATCGATGAGACGCACACATAAAAAGAAGGGGAAAAAAACAGAGAAGCATGCCTGAAAGCAGCTGTATCTTTCTTTTTCTTACAGGAAATGTGTTTGATGTCGTGAATTATGATTGTAAAAATACTTTTGGAACAGATTTGTGTCCCATTTTTATGATCATTCAAAAATTTCTTTAAAGAGATTTTTGATTTTTGTAAATGAAGCATAATCCTGTCATCTTTAGACAGTTAAACATGTCATAGGTGACTGTGATGTGGGAGATGACTCTTGTGTCTTTAAAGCAAAGGTTAAGTAAGAATGACAGAATATTAAAATCACACGTGCTGATAGGAAGACCTGGCTCCTGTGCATGCTGCTGCTGTTCACCCAGAGTTTCAGTCGACCGTTCTAACGAATATGAATCCCCAAAAGGAAATGATATCACTGTAGCATTCATCATAATTAAAGATATGCCTTTGCTATGGATAAAGGACAGCGTGGAACATAAATCAGTGTAGAAACATGGATTGTTGGAGTGTAGCAGAGTGGAAAGTGTGTTGGAAATCTTCCCAGGTCACAGTTTGATTGGGGGGGGGGTGTGTGCAGCCTATGGGGGACACAATGAAGAACTCAAGGCCACTTTGGGTGCAGACTGAGGTGCTCTTTCTCACAAAATGTCCAGGGTTCCACTCTTATAGCTTTAAAGCTGAGTAGAAAGATGTTGGAGTCGTTTCTGCCATGAAAAAAAAAAGCCTCATGTTCCTGTTGATCCTCATTAGTGGTGTAAGTTTGTCCATTTGTATTGGCCAGTGATCTCAGAATTTGGTGATCGAGTGAACACATTGACAAACATGCTCGTCCTGCTCTGGTTCCTGGATGTTCGCTCATCAGCTCATCTTAATTTGATGCATTTTTCCAGGAATTTTATGGGCTTTGGAAAAGTCAGTTAGCTACTTCAAGAGGTTATCAACTTTTCCGTCGCTATGGTTATACGACAAAACAAAACAGAAAAAAAAAAGGTCTATTCAGCAGCACGGCATCCGAAACAGCTCAGAGAAATGTTTCAGAGAACAGCGTCTTTCATAAAAGTAAGCTTGGTGGTAAATCATGAGAATATTGAGAAACTTAACCTTAAAAAGAATCTGATGACAGAGGAATGGAGCGACCTTAAGGTCAAGGGTCTACAGAATAGATAAGTGACAGAAGAATTTGAAATCTTTTCGCACGTCTTTCTTTTATGTCGTTTTAAATGCTGAGAAACCCTTAAGACTCTGTAGTCTTTCACAGAGCTTCTCGGTAAGCAACTAAAACTAAAAAGAAAATTTTTAATTCTGATCCTTAATCAGATCCTAGCACTACATCTCTCAAAGCTTGAATGGATGGACTTCCTGCTACCAAAAACAACAACGAAAAAAAGTCCACTGTAAGACGAGGCTTTAATGCACTCTCAACCCAAACACATCGGGCTCAAACCGAGGCCCCAAGATAAGCCCCACTTCTCTATATAAAGCCTCAATTTTGGACACGTGGGATCATCTCAGCAAAAACCTAGACAGTCACTGAATAGGTTTCCATGGCAATGTGGAAAACATTATCAAAACGCTCTGTAATAGATTGTATTGTCTTTAAATACCTGTGTGTGTACATCTCTATTTGGCCCTTTGATGGGCCTGTCCTGGGTGGGCCCGGTTCTCCTTATGCCCCCTTATGACTCCACTAAGTATAAGCGGTATAGAAAATGGATGGATGGAAGGCTCCAATTGCATTACAATAATTTCATTTTAATTGGCTTTGATTAGGCGGCATCTTTCAGTGTCTTGAGATGACCTTGTTGGGATTTGTCTCTAAACAAATGATACAAATATTTTGGGGATATCCAGCAGTGGTTTCTTGCAATAAAAGAGTGACAGTAAATGTGATAAAAGCCAACATTAATGGTTTTCAACCAAGAGTGAGAATGTGTTTGTTACACCCTATTGTTAAATGTACTTTGACGTTCGAGGTACAGCAGGGCCTCACAATTTTAATTCACTTGACACCAACAATCACTGAAACTGCCCTCTCGTCTTACTTAACATAATCAGCCGCAGAAAACAATCTGAAATACTTTCTGACGTGGAATTTAAGTAGTAAATTCCTGAGGCAGCACCATTAAAAACACATTAGATGCCACATCATTTAAGGATTACTACACTGGCTCACGTATAAATAACAGTTTCCATGAAACGGAGAAAAGAAAAGCACTCATCACAGAACTGGCAGGTAGGGATATTCTCAGGATGGAAAAAAAAAAATTTCACCAAATGGAACCAGATGAACTTTTGAAGGTCTTATGCAATGAGACTGACTGCTATTTACTGTATGTGGGAGTGAAAAAAACACAATTTCTTCCTCAAGTTCACAGAATCGTGCTGAGCAGCACACACACACACAGTAAAACACGTGTGTACGACCTAATGAACCAGCCAGTGTGTACAGGCTTGTCAAAGTGTGTGGTTTTCTCTTTATAATCCACTGCTCCTGGAGGCTGTTGTGTATTTTAACAGTGGACACACATCAGATGTCCTGATGTGTTCGGCTTCCAAATATTACAAGAAACCTCCTCGTTTTCTAAGGATGTACCAGAACCAAGAAAAGTCCACATAAAATTAAAATAAACTATCCCTAAAGCAGAAAGCACAACTTTGTGTGGCATTAAAACACTCACAGTTTTTGTGTAGATACCAGGCGTGGTTCAGGGTTTAATGTGATTCCCCCCTCCAGAAAAAGGCCACCGACCATTGAATTTCTGTTTGGCCAGAAGCAAAGAATCTTTGCAGGTTAAAAGGACTCAATTTGGAGTTTATAAAAATATTCTGCCTTAAAACTGCCGATTTCTCCAGCACAAACATCTAGATATTTTCTGAAAAAAACAGAAAGTCAACCTAAAATAATGTCAGAATGTAATTGAAAAAAATTCAACATGACTTTTCCCCCCGCCCATCTTTAATCATGGAGAGACTCTACCTCTTGAAGGTACTCTTTTTTAAACCTAATCATGTTTCTGACCTCTTCATCCCCCCTTTCTTTTTTCAGCCCCGCCTTGAATTGAATTGAACTGAACTGAATTCTGCCTCTGATGACGCCCGACTTTAAGAACGTGCGAGCGTGCCACAGATCCAGCCGTGGCATTTCAGCCGCTACACTTTAAAATGTGAGCGCTGTGATGGCTTGTTGTCGGTCGTAATGCTGGGACTGAGAAGCTCTCAGATGTGGCGGCACCTGCACTTGCCACTCAGACTCCACACGTTCCTGTCCACGCCCGAGAGCAGCCAGCGCATCCACACCTTTTTTTTTTGTACTTGAAAGATTCAAATGAATCCAAGAAGTAAACTGAGATTCAATTTGCAAGGTGGAGTCCTTTGCAAAAAAAAAAAATTTTTAAAAGAAAGAAAATCAGGATTAACCTTGATATTTTTGATTGGTGAATTCAGCAAGGAAGGCTGTCCGCCAGCCATTAAGATTTCCACTTTAAACTTCAGTGACAAAGAGAACTAAGTAGTAAAGGTAAAGCCAGTAGGGGAAAAAAGCTCTATGTGATAAATTATAGGCCGTCATTAGGCTTCTTTTCTTTTGATATAACAGCAGAAATCTATTGGTAAAGGTAGTTTTGAAGTTTTTGGGGGTTATTTTGTACCTTAAGCACATATCATCATCATCTGACGCTTGTAGAAGCACAACTGATCTGATTCCTATTCTGTTTAAATCGATGTGAGAGGTCACAAAAGCACCTCTGACTTTGCCGCTTGCGTTTAAAGACAAAGCTGCTCTTGTAAGAAGCGCCCTGTATCGGTGTGAAGAGAAAATAAAGTAATCTTTTCAAATTATCTCACCTGACAAAAATGAACACCAACCGACATGTCTGACATTTTACAAACGGAATAACAGATCGATTATGAAAACCTGCCGTCTGACCCCTGCCCCCCCCCCCCGCCGGATCCATGCACGTGGATCGCACGAACGCACGCTCGGCGCTTATTTGTAATAAAGTATCAGTTAATAAGCAGTGGATTTTTGTTGGCCTCGCCTGTTGGAGACAGTGGAAGACACGCTGGCTGCCAAATCAGTGTTTTCACAGCCTGAATCACAGCTTACCACTGATACCAGCCCAGGGAGGAGCACGCACACACACACACACTCACATACACACGCAATAACACAATACACGGGGTATGTAAGGATGGCTAAATGTACACAGAAAATATATCAAATCAGGTTATAATTAGTATCAATTATTTCTTAAACGCATAGAAACATGCAAAAACACGTATGGAAATAAACACGCACAAATAACAGTACACAACGTGTCTAATAAATGCTCACACAGGCAGGTGCTCATATAGCTGTGAGCCCGGTCCTTGTCTTGGACTTAAACCTAATCCTAGCCTTGGTCCTCCAAAGGAAAAATTGACCGTCCTGACGGCTACGGCACACAACAGACATTTGTTTTTGTGGGGAACAGGGCGCACACACACACACACACACAGACACACACAAAAAAAAAAAAAATCACAGAAATTCAGACAGTCACACACCTGCATTCTTCCTCTCGTGACTCTGTCTAGTCCTACTCTTAGACACACACACAGACACACACACACAAACACACACACACACACACACACAAACACACACAGACACGCACACACACACACAGCAAAGTGTTCACACTGAGTGGAGGGGAACAACAGTCGCCATCAGAGGGCCTTCTTTTCGGAGCAAAATCTCCCCCTCTCCGTCTTACTCCATCTCCCACTACCTCTCTCCACCTCTTCCCCCCTC
>CAJRST010005557.1:8858486-9023537 GCA_907169785.1 Menidia menidia | reverse complement strand
CCCCCCCCCCCCTCCCCTCCCCTCCTTTAAATGCCATACATCAGCTAAATAAATACGATTAATGAATGCCTCCTCTGACAAGACGCCTCGTGGCGCCAAAGGGAGGCTGTTGAAATGCAGAATCTGTAATGTTTTCACACCATTTAATCATCAACACATTAATCTTGAGACATTAATTATCTAAAACACACAAAAGCGTCAGCGGCGAGACAGTCAGGATCCATCAGTGTGTATTGAAATTTTAATATGACAATCCATCTGGACGCTTCGAGAAGGAAGCCTGCCAAATATCAGGGAGGGCTCCTCCACATTGGGAAAGGCAGAAACGAGGACTGAAGGGGACGGGCGGCTTTTACATAAAGGTTACGCCGAAGACAGGCAGAAACCAAAATAAAGGAGGTGCGCTAGCATGAGTCAACAGGATGGTATGTTACCAAAACAATGTGAAGTTCTGTGTGCTCACACTTCCTGCTGAGCCGGGGAACGGAGAGATTTTTCAATATCCCAACACCACAGACAAAAAGAGATTTTCAAATTCTCAGCCTTAACTCGGTTCGTACAATTTGAGTCACTGCATTTCTAATAAAAGTAGAGAAAAAGGGTTATTCGCACAAAATAAAATGAATAAATAAACGCTTTTGACTCTTTTTCGACGGGAAAATGTCTCATTGGTTCAACCTGGGCGCTCTTTTCTGTCCCTGCTCACCATGTGGAGGTAAAACTGTTTTAGTCAGACATCTGATCCATTCTGGAAAATATCTCTGTAACGTTGCTTAATGTTGAACCTTGACCCGAGTAGAAGACGGACGAATGAACCCAATGCAGGAAGGTGCCACGCGTCAGCTCGGGGCATCCGATTGGCTCTCAGACTGCACCGTGTTCGTGCGGGAGAGTAAACCGGAGCTAAAAGCCAGCAGATTCCACCTCGGCTTGAGCGATCGAGGGAGTGGCGGCCCGGCATCGCCAAACTGTCTCCACACGGGGAGCGAAAACCCGACCTGATTCAAACCATTTGTGATGAGCTATTCGCTGGAAGAGCTCTGAGCTGCGGAGAGCGCTTTCCTGCCGTCGCTCGCCATCTTTAAGCACGACAACCTTCCAGATGGATGTCATTCTGAGGGGCCTCGAGCATCTGATCCTCAGGTTTTCTTTTTTATTCACAGCTAAACTTTTGGGATTCTTTTGTTGAGAAACGTTCTGCGAGGAGACAAACATCCATTAAATATCTTAAATCCTCGTCCTGTCCCTCAGCAGGAAAATACACAGAAACGAGGACTATATGGAAGTCTTGGTCCTCTTTGGTTCAGGCACTTTCTCTGTGACCTTTGACTTCCTGGCTCTTTGCTTATTCCTCCCCAGCGCAGTTCACTTTCCCTGCATCCCTTCGTGCTCCAAACCGTAGCAGAAACTAATGCATTGTGACACTAAAAACCAGCCGACGTCCCAGATGACACAGCCGACTGACCTGACTTATCTTTATCATTTCCCCCTGTAGGATGAGGCGCGCTCTATTAATAGCCGTGGAGAAACTTGGCCTATAGCCGCAACGTTTGGCCTGATTTTGCGCTGCCACGGAAACCGTGGCGCCCGCCTCACACTCCGGAACGCCGGCTTTTTTCGAGGGCCACGGCCACGAAACGGCGTCCCGACCCACGGAACGACCATCCCCGGGTGTCGTTTGCTGGAAGCGGGCGAGACTCAAGACGGGGCTGTCGGGAGGGATCAGCGTGATGACACACACACACACACACACACACACACACACACACACACACACACACACTTGCGCAGACACTTTAAACAGCGTGAGAGCGCTCCGGGGAGTGAAAACCGAAAGGCAGCCAATGAGCGCGGGAGATAGGTGGTCAGCCTACGGCCGGCAGCCAGTGAGAGAGGCGGCCGGGGCTCCCGGGGGGAGGGGGCGGAGCTTTCCCGGGTCCTGCTTTTTGCTTTTGGCCGGAGCCGGGAGCCTGCATTCCTGCCGCTCTCCCTTTTCCATTCCTGGGCTGGTGGCCGGGTTCAATAGGTGAAGCGGGGAACTGTGGGAAACTACGAGGAAGGCTGAAGAGGAGGAGGAGGAGGAGGAGGAGGAGGAGGAGACGAGGGGGGGGGGGGGAGGGGGGGGCAGAGATGGCACAAACGTACACGTGTTCAAAAGCCTTGGGAAGAGAAAAAATTAAAAGGCAGGCAAGCAGAAATGAAAACGCTGGCAGGGGGGGAGGCAGGTGGAGCGCAGACAGGAACGCAGAGCGGGAGTTTGAGGACGGCCATCAAAAGCCACCTTGAAAAAGGCCGTCAGAGGAGCGGGCGCCGGCCACATCTGTGGCATCGCCACCTGACCGGCCACCTGATGGGCCTCCTGCCCACAACGAGCCGAGGTTCGCCTCAGACCTTCTGAGCTTTCAAAGGGCCCACGCGCTCACCTGCTGCACCTTGAAAATATCCAGGAAACAGTTATTTTCACGGAAAATATAAAAAATTTAAAATAAAAATACAGAGTTCAGCACTGACCGAGTTTTTTTTTTCTTTTTGGTTGTTATACCACCTCAAAAAGAATCCAAACGTGAAAACAGAGCTTAACCACGTAGCATTTTTCCCTCAACAGTGGACTGATCCGAATGAATCCCGGAGCACAGGAAAACGGCATACACGCCGTCCTAATGGAGCTCTGGACACTGGTCAGGGGTCACAGCCACCACCAGCTAGTGACCTTTTGAGAGCGAGAGAAATGTTCCGAAAAGCAGGAGGACGAGCCGCCTTGGGAGAGGAGGACACTTGAGAAGGGGAGGGGGATGGGGGGGGGGTGATTGAAGAGTAGAGAGATGGGAGCATGAGGTAGTTCTTGAAGAGATTAGTTTTCAGCCTCGGATACTCGGAGGAAAGAGAACGGCGCCTTTTCCCGGCTGGAGAGCGGAGGTGGTTTGGGCTTGGAGAGGATTCGGTGAGCTGGAGGGTTGATGAGGACCGGGCGGCTTTAGCAGGCTGGTCACAGAGCAGCTCAATTTGAATTTCCCCACTCTTATCTGAGATTGGGTTTTTACAGTTTTTCCCTCCGGCTGGGAGGCCGGAATCCCTCCCCCCCCGTTCCTACAGGAGGAAGAGGGATCCTCGAAACCGACTTAATCCACCCAATCACAACATCATTAGCCTTCTACGACGTGCCCACACAAATAGAATTCGTTCCCTTGTCTTGTTCGATGTTGGGTTTGTTTTTTCTTCCTCTCCTGCTGACTTCTTGTCATGGTGATGGATTCAATTAGTAACGTCCGTTAGTTCAGGAAGAAAAAGGAAAAAAAAGCACAAAAGAGAGCTCAAATCCCCCATGAAGCCGAGCTTAGCGTACAGAGGCTCCAAATGGGCCTCCTCACGGTGATGATGGTCCGGCTGTGGGCTCTGGGCTTTTCCACTGCTGCTCGTAAGGTTGTGCGACCGCCCGACGTGCATGTGGCAGCTTGGTTGTTGATGCAAATGCGAGTTAAGAGAGAAAACCCTCCGCTTAGCAGGAAGCGAGGTTACTGCCAGCCAAAGTCGCTCCATTCAAACAAATTTGGTGGGTCCATGCTCCACTGTCCGATTCCGTCGATCTGGCTGGACGCCAGCCACGAGTTCGCGGAAAAGTAAACACTTCTGCGGAATTTATTTGACTGCTTAAAGAGCGAGGAGTGGCCGGCGAGTTTTGCAAAAGCCATCTGCTGGCCAGAACAGACAGGAGTTCATTTCCTCTGAACGTCGCCAGCCTGTAAATGCTCCCGCCGGCTAACGCCTTGTCTGGATTTCACCAAGCGTTGGCGATTTCCAACCGCATTACAGCACGGGCCAAAGGGAGGGAAGGAACAAAAGCCAGTCGGGCCCCAAAATACAGCCATCATAAGGCAGGACCATCCATCTCACCAAGTTTACGTTCAGCTTCCGCTGCTATCTTTCCTCCAACATTTACAAAGTAGACGTGCCGTCCGAAAAGTGACGAGAAAACCCTCCTTTAAGGCACAAGATGAAAAGAGTCATAACCATACAGCCTTAACTCTGGTCCCATTTCAGCAGCGTTTATCATCAATTTAAGATTGTTGAAAACATTCAAGGCACCTCCTGGGAGCCACTCTTTTTCTTCTGGCGGGTGCTTTGTTTTCCTTTTCGCTATTAATTCCCGATGCGATTCCTGTTTTATAATTTTATGGCATTTGCTATCATCAACTTTGGCATCGCGCCGTCGCTCCCACATGGCCGGAATGTCATCACACCACTGGAAAGTGGCCCCGCCCCCAAATCTGGAGCTCCACAGACGGGGTGACTACGGCGGGAATGAGCTAGCTTCTCTCTCTGCGGTGGCTCCGATGCCTTCGCTGGGGGAATTTAGCTGCCTGGGCCAGTTCCGGAAGAGGAATTTGCGTGGGCTGAAATGATGACCGTTCGAATCTTCATGTCAGACCACCTGAGATGCCCACAGGCCACACGGCTCCTTTTATTGCCCCTCCTTATCACCTCGGTCAGCGTTTTCCTCGTTAACTCGGATCCCGACCATCCAGGATATCCTTCCTTTTGCCACGCTTCGCTACAGACACCGGCTGTAGAAAGTGAGGACTGGGAGAAGCCACTTGTTCAGGCAGCTGCGTACACTCGAAGGATACCCAAACGGCCTCATGATATTCTCATCCGGCGCTCAGCTGAATGCTCCACAAAGTGGTCGCAGCCGGTAGCCTTGTTAGAGCACCTTTCTTTTTTTCTTTTTTCTTTCTAAAGAGATCTGTACTCCAAACAAAGAAGAAAACCAGAGAATGCTTTAAAACGCATTTGTCATTGAAAGAAAATAAAAGAGAAAAAAAAGAAGAAAGAAATCCCCCCCCTTTTGCTGGGATTTTTAAGAGCATTCAGCTTCCACCTGCACAACGGATGCTGCTCAGCTCTGAAAGTCAAGAAAAACCTGAGTTTTTTTTCTTTTTTAAACGGCTCTGAAGTGGAGTCCGGCGCGCCGAACGTGCACAAACGTGCACAAGCGTGCTGTGAAACACTAAGGTGAATGTTAGGCAGCGCCCGGCGGGGGTTTGGCTCTCCGCTGAAGCCCAACAGCCTGTCTGTTCTGATTCCTGCCGCCGGAGAAAGAGGTCACTGTGACAGATAGCTGCAGCACGCTGACCTGCATCCAGCGCGCCTTCGCAGGGAGGAACCGGGGAAAAAAAGAGAGAAAAAAAAGCTCTCCGTCCCGCTGATTTCAAACATGGCTCCTCGCAGGGGCCGTGTTCAACAACCGGGCTGCAGCTCATGTAAAATTCACTTTACATTTGAGGATTGTGGAGTGATGACTACATCCAGAAGCCGATTCCAAATGCAGCCGAGAACAGAACCTGGCAAAACTGGGAAGGCCATTCAGCAAAGATTAAGAAAAAAAATAAACACTTTTCTTTTCCGGATCGTCCCAGACATTAAAGGAGGAATTCTATCATTTGGGGAAAAAAATATATATATTTGAAGTAATGAAACCTGCTGGAAGAGAAGCCCGGTTTACTTTTTTTTCGGATTTTCTTTGTTAAAAACTGCTGAACGTTGACGGATGCTTTGAAAACTCAATCTGGGCTGATGGGAAATCGGACCGGCTCAAAGCAGGCGCCGAACATCCACAAAAGGCCCCGCTCACCTGAAAAGCTGAAAATGTTCAGGATCACAAAAACAAAAAAAAACTACTCAGTTTCACAGTTTTTAGGCCTTTAACTTTAACTACTGCTTTTAACTCTTGAGGACGGATCCAATTTAATTCGGCGATACTCTGCAGAGTTGCAATACAGTTAATGAGGCTCTTTGGCTTCAGTCTCTGGTCCACCTCCTGATTTTTATGGCCTGTTTGCATAATCTGAAGAGTTGCTGAGAAAAGGGCTCAAGCATCCTCGTCTCCACAGTCCTGCGTACGGCCGCTCAAAACCCAGAGAAGGCGCACCGATTGCGAGGTGGTTACAACTGTGTAATTATCTTTGTGGAGACAAATTAGTCCCTTTATGACTCCTTCTAATGCTAGTGTAGCTGTGTGGGGGAGTGGTTCCTTCAATAATAAAACCGGCTGATAAGGATGGGGGCGGCGGCGGCGTGCCTACAGGACCGGGATAAAAGCCGGCCGGCCGAGCACAAGTGGTCCAGAATCTGCGGTCCGTAATGGATTTGGTTATTAATCCACTCGGCTCAGAGCGAATACGAGGCGGCCGCCCGGCGTCTCGTTCCCACAGCCCTTCTGCGGGGCCCAACACCTGTGGCTCCATCCCCCACGGCAACGCTGATTGGCTGCTCCCGCTCTTTTTTTTTTTTTCCCCTCGCCGTGCGACTCTCTTAACACTCACTTATTGAAGGCTGCAGCCTGAGAGGCTTTGTGGCTTCCTCCTCCTGTTGTACAGGATATTAAGATGGAGCTACACTTTTCAAGCGACGGGGCCACGGGAGCCAGACACACACACACACACACACACACTCTCTCCAGAGGAGGGTAGCATACGTCTACAAATAAAACTGCGAAACACAATAATTCTAGGAAGTACGACGGCGTCGTTTCGGCACAACCGCTGAGAATGACAGGAGATAACGCGGGGCGCTCACATCTGGAGTTCCCTGACAAGCCATTACATTCTCCTGCACCACACTCCAATTTAAAGCCATGAATGGAAATGCCAGTAACGTGGATCTGAGTGCGTCGTGGCTCCCTGTGTTCGGGTGCTGGAAGCTCTGGTAGATCGTTCCAGAGTTTCCCTCAAAGGATTTCCACGGGATGAACACCAGCAGTTAATAATGATCTGAATTGGGTCTAATTTCTCGCTCGTTTCGGCTTCGTTTCTTGGCTTTTGAAAGCAAAAAAAAAAGCCTCTCCCGCATTCAAACGCAGCCCTTTCTTCCATAGGAGTTCTTTCAGGGCGCCGACAGTGGATGGATCTGCACGCCAGCCTTATTGTCTGAAAAGCGGATTCAGCTTTGTTCCCCCTTCCTGTAGATCTTCCCGTTGTCTCCTCCACTCGAGCCGGCAGTTCCCCAACAACAGACCCGCATTTAATCCATTTCTAGTGACGGATGGCCGCAATCAGAGGCGCCGCAGTTGAGGCGAGCTCTGATCGGGTTAGGCCATCGATCGGGGCCTCGTTTTCTTTTTTTTTCTTTTTCCCTCCCGACTCCGATTCCCCTGATGTTATTTTAGTCTCCTCCGCAACTTCCCTTCTGAAAGCGTGAGGAGGGACGGTTTGTGGGGTAGAATGACGCTTTTTCGCCGTCCGCTTCCATTTGGAGCAGATGCTCTCATTGGAGATGGGTCCGTGTGGGGGTATCACGTTCGGCCCGTTTGGCGAGGCTAAAGCAGCCGCGTGAGGCAGACTCAGGGGTCAAAAGGTAGCTCTACCAATCGGACTTGTAACCCTGCCCGGCGGCGCTCTGATTGGTCGGCCGTTGGTCCGTTGATGTGGGACATCTTCTCGACTCGAAAACTCGCGGCCGTGGCTTTTCCTCTGCAGGGAATGGAGGCTGCCCTCATTTAGCCGGGTTGTTGCCATGCACCATGGGCTTTCCCGCCTGAATCCCACATCTCCGTCCTGATTGGGCGGCGCCGCGCTTAAGTGGAAGCCCCCCCCGGGATGGAAACAGGCCCGTTCTGTGATGCAGCCAAGGAACAATCTCCCATTTTTTTAATTTTACACTAAGCCTCTCTGAGTGGGAGACCAAACCTGAAAGGACCCAGATTCATACAATTCCTAAATTTGGAGGGAGGCAGGTTGGCGTTCAGTCGGCAAATTCAGTCGGTCCAAAATGAAAAATAGAAACCGAGCAGCGGGCTTCTGTTTGCCTCCGTCTTCCTTCCTGCGGCAGTGTAGGGGTGTTGAGCGCTGGTCAGAAAAGTGCTCAACCCGACAACTTTACGGCATTCCAGCCCTTGAGAACTTCGCGCCGTTGCAGGGTTGTGCAAAAAACCGAGTGTGTAGAATCTTGAGCTCCGGCCAGACTCCCGTTTTCTGAGGTCAGGGCGATCTTGACCTTTAACAAACTGATTCCAATCAGTTTACCGCCGCGTCCAAGTGAGCTCTTGTGCCAAAATTCCCTCAAGAAGTTCTTGACATGCGCTCATGAATACGAGTTGAAGTGGGCAGCCAGGAAATTACCATGGACCAAATTTTTTTATTTTTAAATAAAAATGTTTAAAAAGAGAGATAAAGAAATGAACCAATTGCACATTACTTCATATACTTTTCTTTCCTGTTTTCTAACTTTAAACTAAGCAGAAGCAGACGGCGTTGCTTCTGTCAAACTAAAATAAAAACCCTCAGATCGGGGGGGCTGGGGGGGGGCACGGAGCAGTTATTCCATACTGACTTACACTCTGGTTGGGTTGACTCTAGAACAGCGCAGAGTAACGGAAAAAACACTCAAACTTCACATTTCTTTACTCATCAGCTGCCAAACTGCTTTCTCATCCTCAGCTACAACGCACGAGTTGAATTTTTTTTTTCCTTTTTTTGCTGCCATAAATCCAAGCCTCTGTACACCACGTTCGATTTTTTTTACTCAAGTTCTTTTTACAATCCATGAACAATAAACATGCTGAAAGTTTTAGCAGTGCGCTTTCTATATATATATATATTTTTTTTTTCCAGAGAAAGCGCTAAATAATCAAGACTTTCAAGACTGTGATGTGTTCAGGAGCTCTAAGGAAGTGGAGGTTTCCTGAGTGCCGCTGAACAGCTTTTGATAAACGTGGTATTATCTTATAAGATGACGTCAGATCGTGTCGTTACCCTGAAATGGCCAAAAGCAAAGCAATTTTTCTTTTTCTTTGACAAATTCTATTCGATTCAAAGTTGTGGAGGAGCATTATTCTTATGTGCTTAATGCCAGCACGACTGGCCCGGTTAAAGAGCTACAAAGACGGGGGGGAAAAAGACTCTGAAAATGTGATTGAACTGAACGGCCTGTGCTTAGGTGAAACCCGGCGAGTTCCACAGATGAGAAACGCTGAAAAGGCAGCAGAGGCCGAAGACTTAGGGCCGCCTGGCGGCTCCTCCACCTTCACGCGGAGCCTCAGAACACAGAAAACACTTTTCACATCTTTCCGGCGTATAAATCACATGAAATCACCCCAAAATATAGAGCTCGCTTCAAGTGGGGGATCTGTGGGGGCGAGAGTGATCCGGCTTCCCAGAACCCCGCCGGAGAACGTGGGAAACTGGTTTGATTTCCCTTCCACGCTGCTGGCCTGTTCGTTACGGGCTGCAGCTGAGGTCTGCAGCTCCTCTCAGAGGTTGGAAGCTTCCCGGCGGTGGATCTGCTGCCAGGCGCCGACCGCGGCCGGCTGGCGTCCGGCGGCCCCCGCCCCTGGTGGAGCTCGCCGATAGGCGGCCCTGTGGCGTTTGCCTGGCGGCCCCCAGGTGCGAGCGGCGGGAAACGCATGAATATCAATGAGGCCCGCTGATGAGAAGCGGGAAACAGCGCCCAGCCGGCTTTTTCTGGATGAACGAGGGTTGGAAACAAGGTTTAAATGAACGATCCAGACGAGAAAGAGGAGGAGGAGGGGGAGGAGGAGGGGGCTCCTCAACAATTCACAGTTCAGGAACGAGGACTCTAATCAAAGATGTTTGTTTTTCTGGTTTTGATTTTTTGCCTGACGAGCCCATCGGTGCTGCCGGTCACCCCTGTGTTTAGTAATTGACACACGCAAACACACACACACACACACACACTGGAGGCTTTAATGAGAAAATAAGCATTCTTTTTTCTATCTTCATGAATAAAAAATAGCTTTTTTGGGGGGGGGGTGTTTAAGAAAAAAAGGCGTTTAGATGATATAAGGAGTGGTAACAAACACGCCATCTGTTTTTGAAGTGTTTCGCTCGTAAAATGAGAGGGAAAATAAAGAGGCGACACCTACTTTTACCAGATGATTGATGGCGCTGAGTGGAAAACAAATTTGTTGACTTTTTTTATTTCTTTAAAAGGGTGTATGGTAATTTACTTTGAAACGACGCACCGTCGGCGTGCAACGCGTTTTTCTACTTCAAAAGAAAACCCGTATCATTGTGAACAGGATCCATCCGGGTCTGATCATGGATGCTCCATCTAAGCACGGAGCCCCTCTGTGACAAAATCCGGATCCTGAGGCGGCAGGCAGTCCACAGGACGCTCACGCCGTGTCATTATGAAACACAGCTGACCGTTTGTCCGCCTGCCCCTACGCTGAGGTGACGGTTATCTCACAGGTCAACGTCTTCATCAGCTAACAGACGCCTGAAGCCCTAACAGACTCTCAACCAGGAGCCACATCAAACGCGAACCATCCCAAATGAAATGCTCCTCCTTTGATCGCAATCGGTTGATGTGACTCAGGGCCCCTCGGATTTTCTTTTACAGGACATGTAATCCGAAATGAAGCCGCCTGATGCGTCTCAGAGACGTCTTCTTGTGCTGTCTAGCTGCGCGTTGGACCAATAGGATCGCTTTGAAGAGGCCTTGCAAGCGAAAAGCAAACGACAGACATCAAGCTGTTGGAGTCAAAGAATAACTTTCTCCTTGCATATCGTTCAGTCATGTGGTGTTTTCTGAATCCCTGACCACAGCTCTCTCATGATGAGTCACTCAAATATGTGGAGGAAGGGTTCAGCACACTGACTCGATGAGTCGCCTTCCTTGTCCAGACCCGGAGGGGTAAAGGGGAGAAAAACTGCCCATTGGCCGGGGCACCACAGCGGGAGTCAACGACGCAGCTATTGTGGCTAAATACCAAGTTTGTGGATTGTAAACACAGATGGACAAGGGGGTCACCGCCTCCTCCCGTTGGGCAGCAGCCTAAAGACGGCTCCGGCCTGCCCGGACTTCCCAGAAGTCCCACAGAGGAGCTGCTCCGGGCAGTGCGGGTGAGTCACGGGGGGAGGAAATGAAAGCAGGACGCTTAATGCAGAGGTGCTGCAGACCACACGGCCCCCTTTGCGTCCAACAGCCCCCGACTCTGTGAGATTAAATCTCACTCGAGAGGTCTGAGAGCCCAAAACGCCTCTGAGGGTCAGCGTCCACATCTCAGAGCAGCCGGAAATTAGACCACTGGCTCTAATCCTGTGGCTCAGCTTCTTAAAATGCTGCCCTGCAAGCTGTCGGCCGGTAAGAAGAATAGAAAAAAAGGGGCAGGAGTGGATGTCTCCATTTTTGTTTTAAAACGAGCAACCGCCGGCGTGAGGGAGCGTTCTGAGGTTTGGGGATCAGGAGGTTGGAGCTGAGGGAGAAGAGCTGAATCCTGCCAAAAGCCTTTTTCACGGCAGGGGCGATCAAAAACTTTTAGAAAATGTTTGACTTCACGGTGCGCGAAATAAAAGGAGCCTACGCTGATGTGGGAGTCCTGCGGAGCAGAAAAACTAAGGGGGAAAAAAACGAGAGGCAAATGAAGTACTACAAATCAAAAAGAAATTTCACCAGACACACATAAAAAAAAGCCAAACAACTCATCTGGAATTCAAACAGGTGAAGCGGGGCTCCCTGTTCACACAAATCCCATCCCCCTCATCCCCCCCCGTCCCACCCCCGCCCCCTCCCGAAAAGAGATAACCCCTCCCAGTCGACGTGGAAGGTGGGTTTGGTCCAACGGCAGCAGCGCAGATCCAATACAGTCAGCGAGTGTGTCGAGTTTCCCCGTGAGGAGCTCCGGCAGTGAGACAGCACCGACGCCGCAAACACACACACACACACACACACAAACACACACTCACACACACACACACACACACGGCGTTTCTGGCCAGCCCGGGCTCTCCAGTGACTCACCGCACGCACACACACACACACAAAATCATCCACCACTTCACTGGCACACACAGCCCAGCATGCCCGTGCTCTCCTTCCCCAAACACACACCTACACACACACACAGCCTCTCAGCATTTCATAAAGCACCAGCAACACAAGTGTGTTTGAGTGTGTGAGCGAGAGAGAGAGGGGGGGGGAAGGAGAGGGGGGGGGGGTGAGGCTGAACATGTGTGTGCATGATGCAGCTGCCTTGCATGCCTTCTGCATATGTGTGTGTGTGTGTGTGCGTGCAGGGCATAAATAGCTGGTTGATGGAGCAACAAAGGGTGTGTGTGTGTGTGTGATGTTGGTTGTGGAACGGTGTGAGTGCGGGGGGGTGCGTGTGGGGCTCTTGAGGCTGTCATGAGCCCTCGTGACTGAATGCCTCCGAGGGCAACACAACCCCAGATCGGGGTCCCTTCTCGGAGTCGACCAGCGCCAGAGAAGCGGTGACGTGAGCGGCCCGAGCTGTGAAATGAAAGCTCACAGCACGGGGGCGGACGTGCGTGCGTGCGCAGGGGGGGGAGCCGACGTCGGGGCGGCCGGCCGGCCACGGCCACGGCCACGGCCGTTCCTCCCAGGAAGTGGCTAAATGTGCGTGCAAAAGAAAAACGGCAGCGTGTCAGAGCAGTAAGGGGAAAAGAGAGCGTGAGTGATGTGAGAGTAGTAGTGAGGAAGGGAAAGGGCACGGGAGCTGCATGCTGTGTGTGTGTGTGTGTGTGCGTGTGTGTCTTGGCAAATGTGACAAATAAATAGCTGCCAGAGAGCAAGTGAGCGCGCTCTGATTCGGAGACTGGCAGCATGACTGACTGATCCCTGCATCCATATCATAGGATTAAAAAGCTTGACACGGCACAGATACAATAGCAGCGAAATATGAGACAAAAAGTCGGTCAATGAAAAAGGAAATGTGATTACAGACCAGAACGGGCGAGAGGGAGATAAAAAAAAGAAAAAAATGTTTTTGTTTTTTTTAATGAAACATTTAAATCTGACACACTTTGGATGGGAGCCATGCAGCGGAGCGGCTGTCGGGGAGGTGAACGCTAACGCTGTCACCGGGCAGTACAGAGGAAGGCAGGAAGGGAGGAAGGAAGGAAGGAAGGAAGGAGGAGCTGCTGCCAAATCCCAGCCTCTCCAATGATTTCCAAGAGCCAAGACACACTTCAGTCACACTGTCAGGGATGTGGCGGAGGGTGAAACCTGCCCAAATTCCGTTTACACACCTGTTTGTCTAAGCCTAACAGAAACCCTCCTCCTGTATGCCCTTCAAACTGGAACCAAACTGCAGGGAGACACACCGGGACGGCAAAACACAACAACCCAGGGTGTCCATTGATAAACAGCCACCAGAGCAAAGACCCCCCCCCCCCACCCCCTCCATCACAATGTCATTTCATCCACAGCCGCGTTGCTGCATATGGCCCAAACCAGCCTGTGAGCTAGCTGCACCTAATTATTCATGATTTTATGTAAGAAGATTTTTTGGGTAAGAAATTAGGTCAGAGAACATACAGCGCACAGGGTGAGGGTGGTGGTGGTGGGGGGTGGGGGGGGTGGAGGAAGGAAAAGTTTGACTATAGGCAGAATCTGAAGAAGAGAGCAGCCATATAAACACCCGCCGCTTTCTAGGTCAATAAACATGCCATAAACAAGTTTGCACAGGGTTTTCTTTTTTTTTTTTTAAATGCATTTGCAAAACACACGAAAAGCTCTGGTTTCAATCTGACCAAATGATGGGCTTTATCAAACGAGGGGGGGGGGAATCAAATAAGACAAGGCCGTCACAGATCTGTTCACTGTCCAGCTGAATATCTCTAAACGCGGCTCTCGCTGAAACACCGAGCGACCAGCACCCGGCAAGCACCCGGGAAACACCGGGGCAACTCACGGCCAGCACCCGGCCAACACCCGGGAAACACCCGGGCAGCTTACGGGCAACACCGGGGCAACTGACGGGTAGTACCCGGCCAGCTCACGGGCAGCACCCGGCTAGTACCCCGGCAGCTCACGGGCAACACCGGGGCAACTCACAGGCAGCACCCGGCCAGCTCATGGGTAGTACCCGGGCAGCTCCCGGGCAGCTTACGGGTAGCACCCGGGCAGCTCACGGGCAGCCTGCTCCGACGTAAACCAGCCGAAAACCCGGTCTACCATTAGCTGGCATGAAGTCAGCGTCTGCTCCACCGACAGGCACCCGGGCTTCGGGACCAGACCCCCGGCCGTTCGTACACAACACCAACGCGGCTTAATTTTTTTTAAACATTTTTTTTTTTTAAAACACACAAACCAGCTAAACTTAGTCGCATTTATTTCTGTCCATATCCTCCAGGCGGAGACTTAAATGTCAGAAGAACCGTCGTTGGCCGCGTTGCGAAGGAGTTGAATATCAAACTAGTCGGCGGCGCGTTTCGACCCCGCGTCGGCCGAGCAGTTCGTACACCGCCGCTGCGCTCCACTCCTCCGCTAAAACAGCGTGAAAAGCAGCCCCCGAACCACGAGACAGTTTGTTTACACGCGAGTTTTAGACCCCGGCAAGAGTCGCGAGTGGCCGTTAAAGTTAAGCGAAAAAACAGTTGTAAAAGCAGCCCGGCGTAAGCAGCGAGTTTGTTTCTATACAGCTCGCTGACGGCGGCTTCACCTCAGATGACCCAACCAGCCAGACTGGCTGTCTGCTAGCTAGCCCCGTTTGAACCTACGTACAGCGGCAACAACAACACTTGAACCGACACCGCAACCTTAACAGCCTCTGGCTCCGCCGTTACCGAGTCACCGAAAAAATCTGGATTTTTTTTAAAGTGGGGGGTAGGGGGGTTCTACTTCACTTGGCTGACTACGTTAACTCGGAGTGGAAGAAGTGGAGAGGAAGCCAGCCAAAACAAATACATTTCCCGACAAGAGAGGATAACATCCAGAAAGGGGCAGCCACGTTTTGCGCTGTGCTGTGCGGGGGAAAGGCTAAAGCTAAAGCACTTAGCTTCGCGGGGTTTGCCCGTCATTAGCGGGGGCTAACTGGCTAACGGTTAGCTCCGCTGGCTAATAAATTTATTATGGGCACTTTCACTGGGGGCGAAAAGGGGGGGACAGCAAAAGTTGGCGACGAAAAAACACCGCGGACCGGATGACATTCACTTGTCTGACATCTGTTCTAAAACATAACCAAAGAGTGAGCGGTCGCACGCCAACTAAAGTTACCTGACAGCCAGGTACCTAACTGTTTTAATTCCAGTTTGGCTGCCGTGGATGTTTGCTGGGTGGTAGCAAGGTGATTCCCACTCCGAGCGGCTGTGATGGAGGGGACGGTCGCTAGCCCCGGCAGCCCGGGCACAGGGAGCCGACAGGCGGCTAGTCTGGCTGCAAACAAGCCGCTTTAATAAGTTCACTTTTGCGGTCACTTTGGTTGCGATTTCTTTCCAGGAGTTGGAAAAATAAGAAGTTTTTCTCGTGTCCTACCTGCGTGTAGTCGGTGGTTGCGAAGTGCGACGGGCTGGAAGTTGATTATTCCCAGATATCCAGAGTGGTGCGGTGCGGGGCGCATATAGCTAGCGCTGGGTACAGTAAAGATTGTAGCATAGCTAACCTAAAGACAACAGTAGAGAGGAGAAAAAAAAAGCCTCCTCGTTGCTCATAGGGGGGATCGACGACAAAAACCACATGATCTTTTACGTCAGCATATATTTGCATAGGATGCCAAATTTATGTTTGGCGTCCAGGTGACGCGAAAATGTACAGAAAAGTTTGATCGCGGTTCTGCCGGACGCTGGCACGGCTGGTCGGGTGGAGGTGGAGAGACGCAGGCATGAGGAAGCCATGCACCTTTGTTCCCCTCCAGCAGCCCCGATCTGCACCACTTTGCTGTTTCATGACTTACAGCATGGATGGCTGTGATTAAACACCACGGGAAGCTTCCTATACACCAGCACTCACTGCGGCGCCTGGTGCACACTTTAGAATGGATTTATTCAGCGAAATGTCACTTTTACCCTCAATAAAAAATAATAAAAATAAAAACCTGCCTCAGCTTTATCTGTGATCGTGTCACTGCTTATGTCCGATGTATAGGAACCACTCCTATATTTGTTTATTTCAGCATATGGGTTTGACAATCTCGTCTTTAAAAAAAACCTGTTACGCACAAAAAAAAGCAAATGTTTAAGCGAAACTCCATCTGCCCGGAGACGTACAGAAAATGCGTGTGATGCAAAACGATCCAAAGTGCCAGCGCTTAATTTTGCTCTAACACCTGTTTGATCCTGTGGCTGACCTGCAAGCAGCATCCTGCTCTGGTGCAGCAGCACCTCCAGCCCGCCCAGCATCCCCTCAAGGAGCGGCCGAGCACATATCGACTCGTTCGGGAAGGGGGGACGTGAGGAGGGAGTGGAAGTAAAGTTTGCCTGCACGCCAGACTACTGTTTGCATTTCATCCGCCTCATGCATTTTTGATAAATGGGCTTGTTGTTGCGGATCCGATGCAATGAATGTCGAAACGTCCCCTCGCACGTCTGCGAAAAGACGACAGAGACTGACCCCTACAGGCCACTTTTGGAACTGCACGCTACCGTTACCGTGGTGTTTATGCCCATGTTTGTTTAGTTTTACGACATATGTCAAGAGCAGCAGTGTTTTTCCTCCTTTATTTTGTCAATTAATTTATCATGCTGGGAGGAATATTTATAAGACTGTCAAACTGCTTAGTTAGATTACAATCTAGTTTCCAAAAGGCAAGGTGACTCCTTGTCAATCACTCCATGTAAATCGTTAATAATTCAAGGGCTGCTTAATTCGCTGGCAGCCTTGAATACCTTCTGCAGATTCCATTTATTCACTCCCTCTCATCAGTCGTAGTTTGTTGTCTTTTATTAGCAACTTTAATGTGTTTTTTCTTTTAAATACTGCATGCATATAATTTTCATTCCTTTTCAGAAATAGCTTCTAGGTTGTTCTTTTCTACTGTTCGCATTTCTAGTCCACAAAACATGCTAAACTCCACGGGGTACAGTAGAAAGAAAGTTTGATTGGTTTCATTATGTGTGCTGCTTAAATGCATTGTGAGGAGTCGGTTCAAAGTAAAATTTGGCAAGAAATTGCCCATTATTCACACCTTTTCTTTCAAAACAGCAAATACTGTGCAGTCCTTTTGTTCAGATAGATTTAGGGACAAGCCAGTGGAAATAATGAAGGGCCTTCAGAACAGGATCGATGCTTCAGTCTGAGCCTTTTTTTTTTGCAGGAGAGTTTTCTGCAACTGGAAGCTCTTGCCAGTGTCTCCAGAATACACAATCAGGTAATGTTGCCAGGCAAAAGTGCCAGCTCTAACCAATAAGCACAGTTTTGGCCAACATCGCTTAGCAACAAAAGTTAAAAACTGAAGCACTCAGGGCTTTAAATAGTCTTTAAAATAGTAATCAAAAGCTGTCGGTGTCACAAATTTCAGCAGATAAAAAGGTTTGGGGGGAAAGAATAGCCCTGCTGGATGACCGAGACGAGTGAAAGAAAAGTTTGCCCCCCTTTGGGCTTAAAAGGATTCTTGCTTTCATAGTTGATTTTACACCAATTAAACAATTAAAGTTGTTTTCTCTGACCCAAAGAAAATTAAACGGGCCGCAAGGCAAACATGAAAATGACAGACAATTAGTCAAAATGTTAATGATGATTGTGTCTGCATGTTTTTTCTTCTTTCTATGCATTTGTCAGATTTGCTTTTAAAAAGCTGCAGATGTGAATCCTTAGGCCACAAGCTGGAGCCAGGAACCTGTTGGCCTTCACGGGCACCTGTACGCATGTTCGGTTATCCTTTCCCGTCCAAAACATTTATAAAAGAGATGGCGTATACACGCAGATAAGTCAGCTTTAGTCACCCACCAACATCCTCCTGAAAAGAGAAAACTGTCTAATGAAACTACACAAATCGCTCCAGTTTGTCTCTGCTCATTAACCAGGTGGCCATTTGAATTTTTCACACTGCGGTATTAACAGGAAAACGTGTGACATGCCCTGGGGGAGCACGTCGTTGTGGTTGAACTCAAAATCACGTGTCACTAAAAAGGCGCTTTGAAAATGTCGACTCTGAATTGCACCCAGCTGTCGGGTTAGTCTCTCCACAGCCATAAATCACACGTGAAAAATGTAAACCTGCGCGGTTTTCTGTGACTGTGAGCTTTCCTTCCTGTCTTGTGACTGATGCACTCTCAGCTTTTGGCCGCCTTGCTTCAATTAATCGAATGACGTGGCCTGAAAAACGGAAAAGGAACGTTTTTAATGGATAGCACGGCTCAGCACGCAGTGCTGGGGAGTTTGTACTGATGTACTGGGGGCTTTTTTAGAGTTTTGATTGATTGCATCTGCAACTCTGTGATAGAAATTCCTCATTGTCATGTGATAAAAAAGACTGATCACAGCATTTCTGATGAAGGATTTTCCCAAATCTTGTCCCCTGAAACTTCAAGGGTTTGGCTTCATCTGGAGCTGCTATGAAGAAACTAGTGGAGAAACTTGTAGCAGAGGGGGGAGTTTGCTATCCAAGAATTTAGAAAGTATCTTTCCAAATTTCACCATGTAGTTTAGTTGCGTAATCCTCAATCCAGCGCCAAAAACAGAAAAAGTGATGGTCCAATGACGCAGATCTCTGACTCCGTCTGGGGTTTAAGGCCCTCCACTGTGCTCTCTGCCTCCTAATGTTGACTGTGTTGCTGTTTGTTTGACCGTTTCATGTCTACGACCGATTCCGTTTTGTTATTTTACAAGTCATTAGCAATCCCACTATTCTGCCAAAGTGTGATGTAATTTACTGCTAATTTAATTTAGTGAATTATTTTCATCTTTTGATATTAGAGCACTCTGAGTATGTTCTGGGCAATTTAAGACCGGAAAACACTTTTTGTGTAAGTATTTGGCTTTTGTTTTAACCCGTAATAACCTTCTGAACAGCACCACTGTAAGCCGTAATCTGCTGTAAGGATTTAATTTGTCTCTGGCTGCTTCCACCTCCTCTGCTCAGAGTATTGTACACAGGGAGGTTATAAGCCCCGGTTGAGGTTTTGGGAGCACTACCATGTTTGTGCCTCAGCTAGAAAAGTCCAAACCTTTTCAGGGGTATCGCAGCCAAGCCAGCTGAGAGTCTTTGTTTTTTGCGATACAAAGTGAGCAGCCATCACTGCACTCCACACCGAGCACATTCACAGTCACCTGCACTCAGAAAGGAGCACGGCGTTGGCAGCTCATGTAAATGTGGTTTCTTATCAGTGTCATACAAAAGGTGGACTGCACAAAACCCTGGCGACCGTTCCCCGTGACCAAAGCGGGGTCAGCTCAGAATGGCGTTCGGCCTTATCCAGTCTGAGGTCCTTGTGTCAACAGCTCTCACGTCGGGATGAATTCAAGCGGAGTGGCACCGTTTAACTTCGCGGCGACTCGAGGAAAATGGCACTGAGGCTCTTTACTGCACCTCCACCTGACTGATAGGGACACAACTGATAAAAGCACAATGTGCCCTCCGGAAAATAAATGATGACAAACAGTTGTTCAACTGATTGTTGGTCCAGACCGCATAATATTTCCATCTGATCATTTGTTCACTGTCAGGTGACACGTTTAACCCTTTGCCATAACTCACCGTGACCAAAAAGAAAAAAGAAGGAATGGAAAATTTTCATTAAAAATATTGATGTGGAAATATAATATCTTCCGTTAGCATTGCAAACCTAATTCTAACTTTAGAGATGGTTAACCATGGTTCACTTCTTCCATGGTGAGATGAATAAATGAATAAAGTTCCCAGAATCTGAATGAAATGCGCCCCACTGTTTCTAAACAACAGGCATTGCCACTGTTAGGTCACCCATCGTTTCAGTGAAAGACTTCTCTTTTTGATACCGGTCCACGCTGCTAATCAGACCGAATGATGATGGAAAATAGCAACATGGTTGTGACGAGACCTTTAAAGGTTTTCAGAGAGAGGAGTCTTATTGAGGCAATGATGTTTTGCAGCTCGTTGTGACCCGTAGAGCATATAAAGAGAAATCAAAATGGAATCTGAGCGGTAGACGTGGTAGCTGCTGGTGTGCAGGAGGCAGGAGACATTAGCTAGTAATTTGCCTAAGAATGTCTGGTGTGATTTGAGTCCCCCTGCTGCAGCACGAAGAACAGTAAAGTCTGCATAACACCATGAATTTGACCTTTTTAAGTCAAATAAGCCGCTTGTAAATCTAACAATTGACATCCACCTTTTTTAAAAAGATTTTAGCATTTAATAGACCAAGACTCACTTTGCAGATAGATAGATAGATAGATAGATAGATAGATAGATAGATAGATAGATAGATAGATAGATAGATAGATAGATAGATAGATAGATAGATAGATAGATAGATAGATAGATAGATAGATAGATAGATAGATAGATAGATAGATACGTTAAAGGGATGATAGATGGCCGAAGTGAAGTGAATTCAAACTTAAGAATTAATTGATGCACCAACAGCAATGCATGCATGAATATTCTAAAAAAGGACATAATTATTTTCCTTTTTCACGTTCCTCCGATGACAAGGCCAACGGTCTAGGAAAGGATCCTCAGACGTCCTTCTCTCCAGCCACAGAAACGGTCACTTTGCCAGCTGCACATGCAGATTCATCCACTGACCACCTCTGGTCAGTTTAGCCTGACTAACAGTTGCATTTCTGCAGATCCATCGTCTAGTTTTTGTATTTATCTGGCTAGATCCTTCCAACAGGCTGAAATACGTAAGTTCAGGTCAACGATTCACAAACGGCAAGGATGTAATATCAGGCTGATCCAGCTATCGATCTCCTCCTGCCTTTGTTGAAATTCTCCCCATAGATGTTACGAACTCAGTTGCTAATAAACAGACAGATCTTTGAAAAAAAAAAGCCTCTATATCTATAAATCCCTGCTTTATTTTCCAGCTCTTTTTCTCTTAACATTTCATGAAGGAGAGTCTTTTTCATCCTGATGAGTCAGTCAGACAAAGCAGCGCCAACAAAGAAAGATCGGGTCAGACACCTGATCCGATTCAGCACTAACTGGCAAATGGATTTCATTTCCACTTGCTTTGTCTTGTTTACCAGTCAGAGTGCTTTTTAGCTATAGCCGCCATATTCACCCATTTACGGATCCATTTATTTATTATACATATTAAATGCATGTATCTTTTATCTATTCAAACACCTCTGGGACAATGCAGGGTTCAATGTCCTGGTCCAGGGCACTTTTAGCTGCGGCTGCTTTGTTCAAAGCAGTCATATAACCACGTCCCCTCACTTGTTTGTAAGATATGGCCAAAAAGGAGCTGGGAATGGAAGTGACATTGAAAAAAAAGTTAAATTAATGCTGGAGCTGTGAAATGAAAATCCCTGATTAGTCACTCGGTAAATGTCGCGTTGGAAGAGAACACACAACGTAAAGCTCGGTAATGTATTTAAGTTATTTATGGATGTGTCTTAATGCCGTATTCATTCATTTCACATACATATTTATTGATTCAATGTTGACTAACCTTTGTCATGAAAAACAGAAAGAAGATAAATAAAGAATTCTCCAGATTGGCAATTCACGGCCGCCGAGCGTTCATTAGCCCACGCCTTCTGTCTGTGCCATCCAGCAGGTGCGTGCCTTAGGTGTCAAAGACTTTTTGACACCGCAGATGAGTGTTGCACTTAATTAATTAGAGGAGAGCAAGCTGAGAAAATAGAATGATGAGGCAAAAGGAAAAACATAAATCCTGAATGAGCTGAGACTGAATGGAGGCATGTTCACTTAAAGTGGGTCTTCTGTCTGCCTCAGAGGGTTTTTGTTTATCTGACGCAGGAATCCGCAAACAAATCAAACTGAGCTGCAAATTTTGGGAGACCTCCGAGGATGAGACCGTGTGCTCGCCTCTGAGAACCCAAACACAACCAAACCCCCCCCAAAAAAAAACACTATTCAGGGTGTGTGCATTGTGTAGAAGATGCACAGCATTGGGTGTAGTGAGGCAACAGCAGCCAACAGGTTGTCCACTTCTCCTCCGGTCACTTTTTTGGAGGCACCAGCTTGGCTCGTCTTTTCTTTTGATGCTCATTAGGAAGTCACCTGCCTCCCTCTGCTGCTCTGCGGTCCTCCTTGATGCTTTATTCATCACGAGGAGGAGGACAAGAGCAGCGTGCTGTCTGGACACATTTACATACAAATGAACTGAGGATTCATTATTAATGAACACACACACACACACACACACGCACACACACACAGGCGCACGTGACCGTCCGCTGCCGCAGTGAGTGTCAATAATTACAAACATCAGTGACTCGGCACACTATCGCTGTTAACTCAGTGTGTGCTGGGGGGGGGTAGTGTGAGTAGGCAGGAATTGATCAGATTTTTGCACGGTCGAGCATTCCGACTTGTTTACACGCGACCCATCTTGTGAACTCACAGAAGGCAGGAGTTTTCAGCTCGGCTTCCTGGTTTGGGTATCTTTGTTTTTGTGTTTATTCTGAGCCCAAGGAGAAGCCACGCTGCTTCACCTGCTTTGCATAATAACACCCTGTTCAAACCTTTTGGCTCAGTTATGCCGATAAGTGTTTTTTAAAGCCAGGAAATGGGCGCTTTGCAGGTGAGGCTGGAGTGTAAGAGCTTTGTTCCAGGGGATTGAAGGAGGCAATACCAGATAAACATGTTAAATCTGGACATTAGCAAGTGAAATCGTAGGGATCTTACAGGATCCTGAAAGCATTTGTTAGCAGATGGATGATCTATCTCTTCTGTAGTGTGTCTGAGCATGTTAAAGTTGTCTTTAGTCCATTTTGTTTCTGGATCATGTTCATCCTGCTTTCATCAAATGTATTTTCTGAATAAACTCAAATGTTTGCAAAAAAGCTTATAGAGTAAAAACAAAAACTACTCGATCATGCTTTGGGGTTGTCTTGCAGCTGGTGGCAAATGGTGAATAAACAGACGATGGCAGAACCCAAAAGCCCACAACCTCATGTATAAAAAGGTGCAGAGAATTTAAGAAGGTCAGTCAATCTCTGGATCAATAAGTCTATGGAAAACAAATCAATCCTGAAATATGCAGCTAAGGTTTTTGCAGCATCTGCTCTTTTGTACTTTTTCTGGGAAGGCTTTGCATGTTTCCTGAAACACTAATGACAACAATGAACATTGTCGAGGGGCTCAATTCTTAACGTAAGACGATAAAAGAAAAACATTCCTCTTCTAAAAGCTCCAAATTGCCTTTTAACTTCCCAGAAGTTTGCGGTGGGGGTGCTACTCAGGGGTAAACGTGGCCCTGTCCCAGCTTTTTGGAGGGCAGTCACTGCCATCAAGCCCAAGGCCAGCAGACATTTTTCACTGAATAGAAAAATCTGTCCCTTTCAACAGTTATATGTTTGATTTGTTCTTTTGTGAAAGAAATGTTTTGGTATGTGAGGATTGCAAATCACTGCGTCTTCTCTTATTTATGCTTTAAACAACATCTTTGTGTTTCTTTTTTTGGGATTGCAGGAGTGATCATCCGTCTGCTCTCAAAAAACTCCCACAGAAGTTCGCCATTGAAGCCATGGGATTCAGAGAGTCTCCAACTGTTTCCAGAGAACACAAAAAAGAGTGTATTCTTAATGGTGCTTTGGATAGAGGAAAAACAGCCAGAGTCATGGAATGCATTTCAGCTGGTGCTAAAGATCCTGTGACTCATCCTTACCGTCATCTTAATTTAACCTTTCTCTAATTTCATATCAAATCTCGAGAGCAAAATTAGATTATTTATGTTATAAAGAGGTGCTCTCTTTACCAAAATGGAAGGCCGGGCTGCATAACATGACCGTGTGAATAGATTTACAGTCACCGAGCCCCTTATTTAGAACACACCTGTCCATTCATTGGTTTATGCACTTATACAATCACGTGGGGAACTTGTGCTGCAATACATCACACTGGCAAGAGCCAGGATTTAAGAAAAGGTTTAGCTAACAGAAGAAGCTTTGTGGATGACAGAGGCTGAAGTGAAAATACTTTTCATAGATGACACTGATCTAACAGAAAAGCAGCTCAAACTCACAACACAACCGATGTCCATGACCACAAACGGGTGTTACCTGTGCCTCCCAAAAACCCCTCCCCAACTCCATTTACCACGGTTAGCCCTTTAACCTGATCAATGGATTTTTTTTCGTCATTCGTTTGTAAGATTTTTTTGGGGGGTGGGCTTTTCAAGATATTTCTTCAGATTTGTCTTGTGAGGAAACCCGGTTAATGAGAACAGGCTGAATAAACTGAAATAGGGACAGCACACATTAATGAACACCAACATGTAAATGTGTCACATTATAGCCAATTGCTAACTTCAATCTGTTGTCTCCTCCCGAATAGCCAAAGGCTAGAAAAATGTAGTCAGGCCTTATTAATCGGCATACAGTTTGAAGTTAAAAGTATGAATCCATGTAGACAATTCATTTTTTTGTCAACAAAATGATGCAGACGGTGGAGAATTTTTTATCTTCTTAGCTTCTACTGAATGAGATACAAATCATTCATAGTCCTAAAACCACTACTCCCTCATGACACTGGCAGAACAAAGCTGTGAACACAGAAGCCACACACACGCCGGGCTCAGACAGTGAGCTTCCTTCAGTTGATCCGGTCCACGTGTTAAACTGATGATATATCTGTGCAAGATTCAGATACATCACACCGGTTTCTCAGTCGAAAATCTCCAGTCACATGCATGTTATTTCGCTGTGAATCCAGAAAAACCTGATTTAATGTGATGTACCGCGGCCGAATTTGACCTAAATGTGAACCGCATGCGTCAGATTAAAGATGATTTCACTGCAGTTATAAATATCACACATGGCATCTGCTTTAAGAGCCACATTCATCGCCATCATTTGTTCTACATGTGTTCGCTGTGCTTGGGACAGATGAGCAGAGGCTTTTAGCACATACAGCCGACTTAAAGGAAGTGTTTACAGATGAGTCCCACATCTCAACTTCAGCTCACTGTGGCTGTTGCCCTGCTTTGCAGTTCGTCTGGATAGATTCCTTTTTCGCTGAGATATTTAAAGATTTTCACAGATGAAGATCCCTGATTAGGTTAACGAAAAAATGCAATTGGGCCTAATCTGTTTACTCAAAAATAAACTTTTGGAATTATCTATGTAAAAATAGCTGAAATTACTCAAAATCTGTAAAGAGCTGGTGATTTTTGCCCTTATATGTGTGCATTTTTCAACTCCTTCTTTTCTTATTCTTGATTTTGAAAGGCAAAATTGTCAAACTGATGAAAAAAAGGCACAAAGACAACAAGATGTCTGTAGCAAACTGAAAGAGGCCACACTGAAATAATGGAATTAGCATTTCTTACTATCAAGCTATGTCTCCTTTTTTACTTTAAATTTTAATCATTCCTTAACTTTTGAGGCAAATTGAACTTCATTGATTGACTGCAGACAAATTTGCGATTAAGCTCGAATCAATATAGAATTATTTTCAAGGCCACAACATAATGACATCTGAAACAGTCATTATTTTTTAGAATGGACAGAGCATTTTTCCCCTGACTTTTTTTGTTTAAGCTTAACTCGGTTGCGTGTCTGTCAAACACAAACAGCTGCCCATGTGTAATCCAGTTTCAGGTTATCTTTCTTGATTCAGTGTTATGATTGGTAGATGCTCCTTTTCTTATCGAACTCAGACACACTGGGATTTGTCTTTTTTATGCTCATCGTAATTCAGCTCTGGTTTACTCTTTGTCTTTTAGTTTCTTATTTTCCTTTTTCTTTTTTGTCTCCTTGTGTCTAAATCTGATTATAGTTGTTGCTATTGTTTGCCATTCTTTGTTTAGTCCCTATTAATTAACTTCTGTTTGAGTTGTAGCATTGTGTCCCTTTGTGTGTTCTGTTTTCAATCCTGGTTGCTAAGATTCTGTTGTAAAGGTCTGTATTCTGTTTGAATCCTGTTTACTTTAAAGCTTTTGCTTACCAAATACTGGGTTTATTGTCATGCGTGCAATTCTGTCTTCTTGTTTCTATTGACTTTGTGTTCCACAAACGCTTTGTTCTGACTATATTTGCTTTGGCATTCATTCCTGTGGTAAAGCCATTGTTGCTAGATGTCCTCACTGGTCCTTGTCTCATCCCCACAGCTCAATTCACACCTCTCTCCAGACAAATCTAGCCTTTATTGTCACTTTATTCATGGTCCTGACCAGTAGCTTTAGCTCTCTGGTTCTTTACCAGTTTGTTGACGTCTCGTCCCTCATTATTTTTAACTTCTCTGCTTTTACTTCTTGTTCCTTTGGATTTTTTGCTTGCATTAGTTAGTTTAAATGATGGATTTGTTCCATAAAATAAATCTCTGGATCACTAGTTTGCCTCTGGCCTTTCTGCATTTGGATCCTCCATCATCACCAATTCCAAAAATCTTTCGTTCTAGTCATTCTCTAAAAAATCTTTTTTTAGCATTTCTTCCACCTTGAATAAGATATTTATTTATAATCTCTGATAGAAAAAAATTATTCTATAAACATCGACTAGGTAAAGGTCCAAGCTGATTGAGTTGAACCAGAGCGGGGAGGCAAAGACTGTGATCCTCCTGTTTCTTTCTTTCCTTCACTTCTATTATCTTCTCTGTGAGTAGAATGCAGTAGATTTAAGATATTTTCTTATATTGTTACATATTCTACACTATAGAGCTTTAGCTGTAACTTTTGATATCTTTTCACTTTCCCATTTAAACCCACAGTGAAGACAGGAGGACACTATAGAGAGGCCCCACTGCTGAAGCATCATACTTCATATACAGACATCGTATTATCTGAGTCCACATTAGATTTATAGGTTTGTGTTTGGAACCTGATGCCTCTAGGAGCTGACATTGGTTAAGCAGAAGATAACGGATGGATGGACATTAGTAAAATAATACTCGTATGGTGGTTTTGGTTAGAGCATCTGTCAAATGCACATATATAAATGTAATAATGACAAATCCAATAACCTCTGCCTGGGTTCAACATTGGATTAAGATAGAAATGGTTGTCTAACTAGAGCTCTGGCATGTTTTTGAAAGTTTGGCCAGTTCCTGTCTTTATCTAGAAAATAAAAAGATTTAACTCTAAACTATGCAACTTCATATACAGATTGGACATGCAGAAATGTTTAAATAGAATAAAATAAGAGTGTCATTTTGCCACTTGAGCATGTTGAGCTTCATTTTGTAAGACACCTTCTTCTCCACACGATGGCAGCATTTAATAACGTCAGAGGAAAATTCCTTCCAGTTCACAGAGCGTCTTTTCTTTGGTTGTCAAGGGACGCTCTGCGATAGCAAAAGTCCTTGCATCACAACAAGGTCACTAGAGGAAGCTGGAATCTCACAATAAAGAAATTTGGAGAGAAATCGAAAAGTTCACAAGACAGAGAGCGGGCATGAAGAAGATGACTAACAACTGTGAAGCAGCACAAACCTTTTTGTGCTCTGCAGCTTGCTGTAACTGTGGGGATGATTATAATTAATGCCTCCACAACTAAAGTTCTAATTACTATGTTGGTGTGCTGCTAGCTGGCAGGCTGTCGTGACTGTGTTCAAAGATGACCAAAGGAAGATAACTAACAGCTGGAGTTAGATTTAATGTGTATTTGCATCCTTTAGTGCAAAACAAAGATTTGTTAACTGCTTTCATTCCTTGTCCTTCCATCATCAGACACAAAAACATGATGTTCTGCTGTGGCCATACACAGCAAACACTTAGCAGTTGATGTTTCATGAGATGCACCTTTGAGCTATTTCAGTCAATCTAATGCTTCTGACATTCATCTTTGCTAAACAAAGTCAAGATGCGCATGGGAGCAATTTACCGATTCACGACAGATTAAAAAAAACAAAGATCAAATTAAAATGTATAGAAATATATGACAACTTGTTTAGCCATTTTCCATGTGAAGACCCATGCTGTAAACAAATGCCTAAATGTTGTGAGGGTTGAATGCTCAGCAGAGACCCCTTTGAGACATTTTGATCAACATGAGTAAATCAGTTAATGATGTTGGAAACAGCAGACAATTGGAAACAATCCTTAAAATTTTCATTTTGCTCAAAGGAATAAGAAACGGGTTTCTTCGCACGAGTGACACAGTGATGTGAAGATTGAACATGTGGATTTTGGGAATTTAAATTCTGATCTAAGAAATGTGCCAAAGCGGCTGATTATGACTTTAATCCCACTGTGCATCTGAACCACCTCCCTCCCTCCCATTCTGAGAGCAAACGGTATCTACAGCCCTTCAGGCTTTTACCTGTGCAGGCGGGGCGTGTCCTAATTAAAATCATAAAAACACATGCCCTTTACTTTTTCTGGTTTATGGGGATGTAAGTAAAGGATGTCTATTATACAAGGAAAGCCATTTTTTGGAGGTAAATGTACATTTGAGAGCACGATGACTGTGAAAAGAAGAAAGAAATAGGTTAGACCCGATTTCTCTGAATGCAACATAATGGTGTTGGTTTCCCGTCTTTCAGAGATCGGGTTACTACAAAACGGTGTGAAAAAGATGAAAAGGAGAAGACTCACCTTAGCGTCTGTGTGGCCTTTTCTTTTGACTCCACTTGCTCTCTGTGATGTGCGTGTCAGGGTTCAGCCAAGACCTTTTCCCTAGTTCTCAGAATGGTCTGACCTGATGTGTTCCAGTGTGTTAGCATGAATCTACACAGTTTGGGTGATTTGTTGTTTTTCTCTGTATTAATCTTGTTTTTTTTCAATTTAGCTTGCTACTGGGTGAAAAAAAGGGTCAGACTACTGTGAAAATGTACAGAAAGGATTGCATATAAATCGCAGGCTGTATTTAAATGGGGCGAGTACAGGGCTAACATATCAAAAGGCAGAAACTGGGAAACTGTTCTTTTTTATTAAACCTTTATATTTTCATACAGAGAAAATATTATTAGAAATCTTTAATTTCTTTGAGGCCCCAAAAATATTTTTGGGGAGATTCTTTGTGATAAAAACACAAACATTTTAACTTTCTCTCTCTCTTAAAGAGCTTTTACATTTTTTTTTTCTTTAATGAAGAAACTGTGATACTGTGTGCAATATTTGTCCACAGTATAAATTGACTTAAGGGGAAACTAATTGGCTTAAAGCACCGGTATTGTGACAGGGACGATATGCTGAGTTTTTCAGAACCCAAAATATGAAATATATGTTTAAGGTTTTCTATTGGAACCTTTGCATGCATTTTCAACTAAACCTTAAAAGTTTAAACTTGAAAAATTAAAGTGGAAAGACAATGACTTTTCTATGTGCAGGGATATTGTGCAAAGTTGAATGCTTTAAAGAAATTATTTTCAACATTTGGTTTTAACAACAAACAAAATACCTGAAGATAAAGCAGGAAAGTGGATCAGTGAGGAATGAAATCACCAGGAAAGCGAAGAGTTGCGAACTTTCGTCGTTCAGCTGCATGAACATGAACATTTTCCCTTTTGCTTTTTGTGTTAGAAAATGTTGCTACATTTTTAAACTAAATGTCATGTCAGCACCAAAGAACAGCGGAACGCATATTCACTTGATTAAAATATAGCACGTCAAAGGTTTTTTTTGGTCTGTTGTATAACAGAGAAACACATTGTTAGCTGTTGTAGTATGTAGTAGTTTGTGTATAGCTAAAGGGATTATTCTCATAATGCAAAGTCTACTCTCACCAGCCACTTTATTAGAAGAGGTAATCAGCCAATCACATGGCCCCAACTCATGCATGTAGACACGATGAGGCGGTCAAGAAAGCTCAGAACGAAATGGGCAGGCGAGTTTGAGAAGACAAAAAAGCAACAGCAACTCGAATAACCACTTGTTGCAACCAAGCAATGCAGAACGGACACCACATTAAGCCTCGGTGGAGTCTGCACAGCTCCTGTCGGCTCAGAGGAGGAACACATCATCATGTCATCTTCAAGTATTCATTTCAGTCCTGGGCCTGTTATGAGCTGAAGAAGTAAAGTTGAACAAAGCCCAGTTCCGTAGTTTTCCCTCCACATGTCATCTGATTTAAATGTGGCTGGATCTAAGGCCAGAGCCAAGCTCCATATGGGCTGAAAGCAGAGGTGTGATGTTGAGCCAGGTGGCCCCGCTTTCCTGCAGGTTTCCAATTAGCTTCCTGCCGCTTGCACCTTTGGAAGACATCAATACTCATCTGAAAGCTTCCTGCTCCGCTGAAGTTTAATTAGAAGCTCACAGTTCAGTCACATATCCTGCTGAGGGACACCAACACACACTCCAGCCTTCCTATGCACACGCACGCATGCACAAATACTGACAAAGGCAACGCTTGTACTTCTGTTTTATTGTTCTGGAAAGAAAAAAAAAAGTCAACATCAAGTAAAAAATAAATTACTTCCTTGATTTCACTTTTTTTTCCATCATCCTGGTGAGAGACTTTGCTGAACTGCCTGAACTGAGGGGGGATTTGAATAATTAGAAAAAGTGTGCTTTCAAACATGGACCCAATTTATTCACGCTTAAAGAGAAAAAGTCTCATCCAGAGGTAAATAAATGCACTAGTGCAATTTAAAATGAGTTTCAAGCAGTAAACTAATTCCATAACTTGTGAAGTTAACTCGTTTAAAGTCATTTTACCTTTATAGAGAGTGAGTCAAGTTTATTTAATCAAGTTGGTTTCTGGTTCCTCCATAAAAAAGCCTGTTAGTTTTCATTTGAATTGGTGTAGTAATAAATGTTGCACCTTGAAACAGGAAGGGTCGAGGCAATATTTAAGGAACAGGGAAATAAGATATTACATCAGAAACTAGGTAAGAAACAGAGGTTATTAATAAAACAGCTTTCATTTGCCTGCTGCTTGACTGGGTGAAACTTTTGTGTGAAACATCTGCCGAGCTTCTGAAATGAGACCATCGGCAAAACTGAACAAACGCAAAAAAAAACGTTCACACGAAAACAGAATCTCTCTCTCATTATACTTGTGAGGATTTCAGGACTCATCCGCCTTCTCAAACGCAGAGCAACATCAGATCAAGCTTCATACTGTAACAATAACTGCTCCTGAAACTGATTCTTTACCTGTAACAGAAACAGTGTGTCTGCAGCCCATGAGGTCAGCAAATAGAAAAACAGACCTTAAATGAAAAACATGCAAAGCTACATAAATAATTTGTTCAAAAGTTTTAAAAAAAAGAAAAAGAAAAAAAGCCTGGCTGCGAAGTTCAGAAGCCTTCTAATCCACAAGATGGAGCAAGCATGGACAACATACCAGATTCCATCCATTTCAATAAAATATATACTTTGTAACTTGTGTTCAGATCTTTTTTAATTACTGAAGAAAGTTAAAAAAAAACCTTTGGACATGAATAGGCATTAAAAAATGAGAATGACGGTAATGCTCAGCAGTTCGCCATCGGACCTTCAAGCGCAAGATGTAAAAAACAGGAAAATAAGACGAGGTTGCAGTACTTGCTAGACCGTCGGGAGGCACTTAACCAACCAGGTGGAGGGAAAATAGGACAGATGACCAACAACGACAACAACGACAAAGAACCGAACTACAAACAGAGTCAAAAAATTAATCAAACTACACAAATCTGTTTTCTTGAAATGAATTCAATGGCATAGATGAGTTAAAATAGTCCCAGCCTCACACCCCGTCCCGTCTCCTCTGCTATGTCCATAAGAAATCCTCTACATCAGGCACTTGTTGATGAGTTCATAACGGCTCCAAACCATCCGATTAGACACAGCAAGCGGCCCTCTGTCCTCCAATCAGCTCCCTTTCAGTTAGTTAGTCCGGGCAGCACCTTCCCACCTCGCGTTAGCCTCCTCTTAGACCCAACTTCCTCTCCTTCCGCGGCTACGCTGCGGGCGCTTCGGTGCACACCGGGAGACCTCAGCTCCAGGTCGTCCAGCGCCAGCGCGGGGTCATCGGGGGACACGGGCTGCGGGGGCGGGTAGTTGGGCTGGTAGTAGCGGTAGGGGTCGTCCTCCTCCACCTCGCCGTAGTTTTGGAAGACGTTGGACGGCAGTTGGACTGGGGGGATAGCGCCGCCGTCAGTGTTATCCTCACCCTCTGCGTTTCCGGCCGGGCGAGCCCCACCAGCACCCGGTCAGGCAGGGCGGAGAGAGTCAGTGAAAGCCCCAAAACAAAGATGGAGGACCCGCCACCACAGGGAGCAGAGCGGTGGAGAGATTTTTTTTTTCCGGTTGTGATTTGATTTAGTTAGCAGGAAGAAGGGGTTCGGATGATAAGGAAGGAGTAAGACACATAGAAGAACAAGGGTTACCAAGGGTTACCGAGCCATGATTACCAAGGTTACCAAGAAACACTACACAAAGCAGCGAGAGGGAAATTCACCACACAAAGCTTCAAGTTAGAATAAGCATCTAGGTTTAAGTTATATGCAGCATTAGAATTAGATTTGTTATTTATTCAGATTGTAAAAAGTTAAATAACTGTAATGTCCTCATTCGTTAAAGCGTTGTAATACTTTAGTTAAAACGTGCACGACATGTATCAAATGTAGCCTTGCATGTGAGCCTTTAGGTGCTCTGCAGAGGTGATTTGTGTTACAAGAGACAGAGAAATCTGTGGATTACATAAGAGGTACCGGAAGATCATAATCTAGGAGAAAAGTCGGGAGAGGAGGATCGTGTCAGTGCAGATTCACGGTACGTCCGGCCCAAGTGCTGTTCACACAGCTTGACATAGATCATTTGATTTGCATTTGTATTGATCTAACAAAGCTTGGAGAAAAAAATAAATGAATCCATTGAAGTGAAAAGTATTTGAATGTGTAACAAAAAAGAGGTAATAATTGTGATTTTACTTAGCCAACCATGCAAATTTGCATGCACTCATTGGATTTAGTTGATTTATCTACTGAAAATATTCCTGCTTGATACTTTTCTAGGCGTTTGGCCGATAAATTACCTTGGAGTGGCGTCTGAGAAAACTTTTTTTTTTCTTTCATGCAGCTTAAGTTAAACTGGCAATAAACATTTTAATCTTTCTTATTGTTGCTGATGATTAAAAGGTATAAAAAATTGAGATGACCAAAAGGAACTTGAATAAAACCTGCCATAATAAATAAATCATAATAAATTCCTACTCTGGTTTCCACATTTTAGGGAAAAAGATAAAATCATTTATCTGAACCATCTAGACTCAAGATATTCAGTTTGATGATGTGCATGACAAAGCAAATACTTTCTCCAATAATTAGAGGACTTCTTTGTACTTTACATAATCTTCATGCATGTTTCGACTAATGCACTGACACCACCTCCCTCACCTATGGATTTAGCATCCTATGCCGCTCTTAAAGTTACAACTCCATGTCGTATCTGCTTTGGGGATTTGTGGCGTTGGCTCATTGCCTGCAATTACACTGTGACGTTTTGGCAAAAAAAAAAGATCAGAAAAAGATCGGAACGGGGGTGCACAGATAGAAAGACACACACAGAGACGGAAAAAAAGTGATTATAACATGCAATCATTACTCACATGATGGCTTTGCAGGCTGCAAGCTGCACAGCGCCACTTAGGCTGCCGTGTGACCTTTAACCTCAACACACATTACAGATGAGCACCATCATGCCTTTAAAAGCCAAAGATCGCTCCTGAAGGGTTTTCGGTGCTTTTAGTGCATGTTGTGTGGATATGCACAGTGCACTTTAAACCACAAAACACTGAGGGAGCGTATGGTGAAGCCCTGTTCACCAGCTGAGAAGCCTTTCAAGCACGACTTCCCACGGCAGTGGTGTCAGCCAGAGCTTTCAAATAGTTGTGCGACTATCAGAAAAGCCTTCAGGACGCATCTTTTTTGCTTTAAGCACCGAACTAAACCCGACACTCACGTCGCCGGGCGGATTAAACATCACAGCTCAGAGCACGTTAGGATGCAGAATTCACCTGTGGTTTAGTTACCGTGTCATGACAGCGCACCGATGCACTGCATGCAGTTAAAAAAAAACACGTGTGTTGTGAGGCATTCAAAAGGGAGAAAGCAACACTCAAAAGATTCTTCCACCCAGCTCTTTTTAAGACCGTTTCTGATTTTGCTCGGTTGCATTCCTCTTCTCTAACAACACTGCTGGAAACAACAACAGAGCCACTGACCTTTATTACGGTCATTCATTCTGCATTTCTTCTGGATAGGTGTTTTGTGTTAACTGATTTAAGATTGTGAAAGTAAGTGCTCATCTTGGCAAATCTGTTCAAACTGTTCCAGCAGCTATATGTCATCCACAATGCGCATTCTTGCTACAGTTTTGCATGTGAATTATCTTAGCTTTCTTCTCAGCTATCAGTACTTCTCAAACCAGTCCAACACTCAGTCTGACCTCAGGTCAGAGTCTACTCTGATGGGAAAACACATTCATAATGCTGGATAATAATGATATTTATTAGCTTCTTTTCTTCTTTTAGAAATTTTAAACCAACAGTTCACACTGTTTGATGGATCTGGTGGCTGTAAGTAGCTTAAATACGACTTTAGCACCTTTCATGAGTCGTATGCCATTAAATATGAAATTATGTAAATCATAAGAAAGTGTTTTATAGGAGCTGAGTGGTTAGAGTAATGCTTTCCGCTTATCTGAATTGCCCTTTTTAAAACGACTTATGGTTTAGGGGTGGGTGCCTGACAACTTTAAGGCTGAATTGAAGCTAAATAATTGGTCCATTGCAATCAGTTTAAGCTAATGCTTAAAATCATGCAAAAAAGATTAAATGAGATTAAACGCGCCGTCCGTAAGGATTTCTGGTTTCAGAGATGCAGTCTGAACACACACATGCAGACCTGTCGGTAAATCTGAATTCTGCATCTTAACATTGATTGTATTCAAAAGTGGTTTATGTTGCACTTTCAGATACAGCGAGTGTGGGATGGACAACTTCATGCAGCCCGTTTAACTCAGTGGAAGCTTTTCTATATGAAAAGCAAACATGAATTAAACATGTCACCTCATGACACCCAAAAAGACAACCGACAGGAATACATGCTTAGTCACACAATTTAAACTAAATGGAAAGCACTAAAGATATAAAGGACCTGTTCCCCTGATACTCTTCATGGTACATACAGAAAAACAAGTTCAATATCTGTTTTGTCTTTTCCTAACACAAAGATTCTGTGTCTCCTTTAAATTGCGCTGGAAAATAATGTTAAAATAATCATAAGTTTTAGGGGAGACGTGGCTCTTCTTTAAGATCCTACATACCTCCAACATTGTAGCCCACACAGGAGTTCTGGTCACAGTATCCCGGAGGCCCTGGAGGGCCTACAGGTCCTGGAACTCCAGGCCGACCAGGAGATCCTGGATTTCCAGGTCGTCCTGACGGACCCTGGTTGCCTGGTCTGCCTTGTCCTCGAATACCTGGAAAAAAAAAAGAGATTTTAGTAGACAAAGTACAAATTGAGGCTGCTGTTACCTTGGGAAGATATGAGAGGGTCTGTTTACCAGGAGGTCCTGGAGGTCCTCTTGGACCTTGGACACCAACTCCAGAAAGTCCCTTCTCACCCTTCTCTCCTGGTTGACCTGTGAACAAACAGGAAAAAAAAAACATTTGACCTGAAAATGGGCAGTCATTTTATTTCAACAGTGATTATAACCAGATTTCAAAAACAGAGCTTGTGGTGTTAATGACATTTTTTTTTTCTTACCTCTCTCTCCTGGATTTCCATTCTGCCCGCCCTGTCCTGGGAAGCCTGGTCTTCCTGGTGGTCCCTGTTCTCCTTGGGGCCCTGGAGGTCCTTGCCGGCCAGGCTCTCCCGGGGGTCCAGGCACTGTGCGTACAGACACGGGTGGACTGGGCACCTGGTTCAGGATTGAGTTGTATCGCGCCATGTGACCTTAAAAACAAGTACATTTCACATTTTGAGACATACTGGAGGAATCAGGACAAATCCAGAAGATCAAACACGGCTAAAGAATGAGGATCAGAGTGAAAGTTGACGGCAAGTGTTACTCACTTTGGATCAGCTGCTCACAGACCTGCCTGGCAATGTCCTGAACTGAGGCCGTTGACTGGAGGTCCCCCTACAGGCACAAACAGAGTGCTGCTTGTTTACTCCACTCGTGCTAAATCTGCCGCTCAGATCGGACTCAGTTTTGCCCCGTTAGTGATCATGCAAATGAACGAAGCCGCTGTGCATCTTTCCCTCGAAGAAAAGAAAAAGGCATTTGCCTGCAATGCACTGAGCATTTGCTGAGTCGCACAATCTAAATTCTTTTTGAAAAACACGGAGGCCTCAAGGACGAAAGCACTCACCCGTTCCCCCTTTTCCCCCTTGCCTCCAGCAGGACCCTGCAAAATCAAAAGAAACTGATTAAAAAGTAGAAAAGACCACGCAAACGTGATGAGATTAAACTTCTGCAGGCATAAAATATTTTGCAGAATTCTGACTAAACTGTCTTCTTTGAAAAATGACTTTAAATATTACATTTTAAAACTTTAAAAATTAATCATCTAGTATTTTGTCATCTCACTACAATCCAAATACTTTTGCCGTAGCTTGTTCTTGGTTTAACACATCAGAATGGAATCGTTTATCTCAAGTTAAATGGGAATAAAAAAAAGAAAAGAGAAAAGAACTGCATATCTTCCTCACAAAGCCATCATTAAGACCTGGAACTGACAATGGCGGTAATTAGCTGATGAGTGTTCTCTGCAGTCCACCCACACTCCCGTAATTACCTGCTTGCTAACATTTGATCACAGAGACACAACATGATTTAGCAGCTGCTCGTTTCACCTCCAGCAGAGTCTCCTCTCTTTCTTTGGAGAGCAAATCAAACTGATCTGCTTTCACTCGAGCAGGAGAAAAATGCCGAAGTGTGAATTTAGACTGAGGCAAAAACGTCAAAGTCAAACGAACCCAGTAGTCGAAAAAATCCTTCATACAGGCTGAACTCATATCTGAACGTGAGAACCAATAAAAACTTGGCTCACAGTCGCAGTAATGTAAACAGAGCCGCACTGCCAAATCCATTCATAAATATTATGTTATTCTGAAGGAAAATGCTACATGGAATGGAGGATTTAAGATTAAAAAAAAAGTAACCCCAGCTCCTACTTCTCAGTTATGAGCAAAGCAGAAGATTCTAATGTGGTTTTTCTTATATTCGGGGGACAAAGCTAAATACTTCAAATTCAGCCTTCTTTACTCATGCATGAATGAGGATTTAAAGACTAAGATGTCTCAAAATCCTCATTAGCTGTCTCGCTTAACCAGTGCTCTGTATTTAAAAAGGGAATCATAATACAGCTAAGATGCTTTTACGAAGAATTAAGTTGGAAACCAATGTTAGTAGTTCTAAGAGCCGGAAATGTGTTGACAGAAGGAAAATGGAACTTAATGCATTTGAGCAAAAAATTATTCTATCATATTATTTTGCCATTTTCACATAATGGTCTCAAATGTAATTTAGATGCATGAAGAGACTTAAGTCAGCCTTACTTTTGTCTGAGTGTGTGTCTGATGGACTAGACAGAAACCTGTCGGTCCCACTGACCAATGCTTTGGTAACACTTTGGTTACCTCACAGTCTAGATTTTTCCGACCACTGAGAGATCTGAGACATTTTCACAGTTTGTCTAGTACCAAATACATAAACACCCAAACAAGGTCTTATCTACAAGAAGCTAAATGCAGACAGTTAATGGAGGGGGGCTAAAGATGAAGAAGCTTTTCCCCCTGACTCACTGGTGGTCCCAGCTCTCCCTGTTTTCCTGGGGGGCCTGTGCTCCCCGGGGAACCTGGAGCTCCTGGAGTCCCCTGAACACAGAGAGGAAGAATCCTGTTACACGCAGCCCTGCAGCACAATCCACCTGCATTAAAGTGCACTTTTCTGATGTTTCAGGGATTTTTTTTTCACACTGCGGAAGTGATGAGTTTGCAGTTTGTGCTGCCGTTGAGCTGCAGCGCAGATGTGCATTTCAGGAACTTAATCTGTCCTGGCGATGCTCACAAATCATCAGCTGAAAACAAGAGCACTGGAACAACACTAAACGGTTCCGGACTATAAACTACATGCGTCATTTTTTATCTCTGCGACCTCTCCCAGAGAGATGAAAGATGAAAGCATCATAATGACTTACCATTGTGCCGGGGGGGCCCTGTCTCCCCGCGGGGCCATCCTTTCCTGGAAGTCCCTGTGACAGAAAAAGCACACATATTTGACGGTACGAATCAAGTGTTTCCGGGCTGGTCGTTCCTTTCCACACATGGAATATATTCAAACGCAGAAAATGCCTCTTTTTGTATAGAAATACAGCTATAAAGTAGGTGGGAAAATTTATTTTAAAAAAAGTTTTAAAAAACACATTAAAAAAACTCACTCTGGGTCCTGGAGGTCCTTCCCTCCCTTGTACACCAGGTCTTCCAGCAGCTCCCTGAAGAGGAGCAGAGGCCACATTCAACTCTAAATCTTTGCGTTTTCACAAATTATATTTAAAATGAAATATTCCAGCTTCAGGGATTTCATGCAAACTAGAGCATGAACTGACTGGTTTTACTTTGTGAAGAGGTTCAAAGCCAAAGCTTCTATTAAAAAAATAGATAAAGCTGAACAAGTCGAATTCTCCCAGACGTCCCACAATGATCTCAGATTCAATAAAGTTTTCTCACCTGTGGTCCTTGTTGTCCAGCATCCCCTTTCTGGCCCCGCTCTCCCGGAGAGCCCTGCAGGTCAAATCAAACACTCACAGAGTGGGTTTCAGGACTATGACGACGATGAGACTGATAAGTGGAGGACAGAACCAAAGTGTCCTACCAGCGGTCCGATGATGGAGCGTCCACTCGGCCCCTGCGGCCCGGGGGGGCCCTGGAGTCCTGGCACCCCTGTGTCTCCCACAGGACCGGCTGGCCCCTGATGAGAAAGAGAGAGGACGAGAACAGCAGATGTCCATCAGCTTTAGAAGTCTGCTTCGACTGGGACAGTTTTCTTAAAAAAAACCCTCATTGATTTGTTTAAACCTTTAACCGAATAATCAGAGAAAAAAAACAACAACATAAATTGTAAAGAGTTGGATAAGAAATAGAAGCTTTACACCAAATATTTGACATTTTAATGCCGTTATCAGTGTTAAAAACTCTACAGTTACAGTTTTATTCACTAATAAATGCATCATATTAAACATGAAAAATGACTTCTCTTTTGGAGAATACTCAACAAAAGTAACCAAGGGTTTTTGTTAGTGTAGTACATCTAATCTTTCTTCTTGATCTTTGCAGCGCCCTCAGCTTTATTTCCTGTAACCGTTTGATAATGTTACATTTTGCCAGGAACAGTTGATGAGTTGTCATGTCAAAAAAAATGTGCACAGTATAAAATGTGGCCGTTGCATTTAGATAAGATGAGGGGAATAAAAGGAGAGGCCAGAGTTTTTAAAGGGGTTTTTAAAAGAAAAATGTTTTATGAACATTAAAGACAGACTGTGTTTCAGTAGTTAATTAGGTTTGTTACTAATATACACACTTCTATTATCTGACCCATCAGCGCTAAATTACACGTTCAGAGAAAAGTGGATTTACAGCCGAGCTGAAAAAAACAATAACAAAATAACCCAAGTGGAACCTAGTATTTCAAATGACCATACAAGAGTTGAAATCAAATATATATTGTGGCTTGATTAAGGCTTTAAACGACAGAAATCATGAACAGGATCAAAACAGGCTGATCAAATCATTAAGCCACCTTTATTATCCCGTGATAAAGATTTCTCAGCCTGTGAACCACATCCTTCATAGACTTCCTCAGAACTTCCTGTTGAAATCTAACTTGCACGAATAGAAACAGGTAGCCATAACGACCTCTAAAAACTTGGCACAGCAGTGGAAGAAACACATGCTTTTGTGCCTTAGCAGAAATAAAATATTCAAATAAACTCTCCGTTGCAGTAGAGGGAGCCAGATTCAGGGCATTTAGGTTGAGTATAGAAAGGGAAGTCTCAGCTCTCAAAAGGCAGAAGATGTCTTACAACATTTATGAGGATGTAGATTGTTCTACGAATGCCAGATTCAGCAAAGAAGTCAACGGAGAAGAGAGCGTGGAGACAATAGTAGACATCTATGAGGGATTTGTCCCTTTCACAGACACTCGGCACCCACTGAGGAAAAATGGAGGTAAATACGAAGCCCCGGAATTTAAACTGAATACAGTCGATTTTCACTAGGCAAGAGTTTTGAGACTATTTCTACAGTGTGTATATACTGTGTTTTAGGAGGAAATATGGTGATTTTATTGTCATTCAAATGAACACAACACATATCTAAGTTAATATATGTTAATGTGTTTTGTATATGGGGTTGCATCATTAACTTCTGCACAACTGCAGCCCATTAACACACAAAATGACATTTTGATGTGTGAAACGGAGAAACCAAAATGTATCTAGCATAGAGAGGTCACATAAGATGCCCACATTTAGTCAACAAAGTCATTTAAGAGCTCGGACTGAAGGCTAAACTAAATAGTATCGTACAACAAAGCTGGCTGAGATGTTTCCCTTTCAGACTGGATGAGCTGGACCGTGCTGGCCCCAAAAAAAAATCACTGATCTTAGATCTCATCCTTAAATGGATCTAATGAAATGATGTTCTCTTCACTTCTGTAGGAGCAAACTCTCACAGTGGACTTAAAGCTACCCTCAGAAATCGGGTCAAAGGCGTCCCACTGGTTCTGGGTGTGCTCTGTCTGCTGCTGTTTGTGGGGATCAGCATCCTGGTCAGACTCTGTAGGACCCATTCATTTTAGCAGTAACTCTAAGCCTTGATTATTAATCCGAATTTTTCCACTTCAATACCATTTTAATTTAATTTATGTATTTTGTAGACATTTCTGTGAATTTGAGAGAAAAACAGCTCGTCGCCAAGTTTCAGGAGCAAATAGGAAACCTCTCTGCCGACCTCAGCAAAAGTTACTGCCACTTTGGAAAAGAGAAGGAAACAGAGGCACAAACAGTGGGTAATTATAGTCTTTTTTTGTTAACAGAAAAAAAAAATTCCAATACTAGGAGAGTGAGTAACACCAAACTAACATAAAGCTTCTTTTCGAAGAATGGCAGAAGATTACATGCAGCTGTTACTACGCGTCTAAAGAGAAGAACACCTGGGCACAGAGCCAGGAAGACTGTCAGAGGAAAGGAGCCAGTCTGTTGATAATTTACAGCAAAGCAGAGCATGTGAGTATCCAAAAACCGATTAGGGTGTAATCTGTAATATTAATAGTAACCATAATCCATGGAGGATATTCAGTTCTATTATTCCAGAATGAGATACATTTTTATAAATAAAGTGCAGTTTTCATCCAGATCGGTGACCCAACCTTACCCAGAGTCAATGAGCTGCTCATGGCAGTGTGTTTGTGTTTTGTAGATTCAGTAAAGTGTTACGTCTTATATGCACCCATCCACATGAATGCTGCGGGGGGGGTTTCATTTATTCTCAGCTTCCTGTATGGCACTAAGTTGCCGCCACTTGTCTCCTACCCCATTTGTGATGCAATGCAAATGCAATGCTAACACAGATAGATGTGTTGTTGTTTTTAACGTCAGGCTTCAAACAAAAGTTGATGATGAAGAAATTGTGAATAATCCTTTCGCTGGTGTAAAAAAAAAAAAAAAGCGGCAACATTTTGAGGATCTCTTTGAAAAACTGTAAAAGGACCTTTTGAGAGAGCTGAATTATCATGGAGATTCCTGGATCGGTCTGGAAATGGTGCCAAACAGCTGGGGAAAAGGATGGAAATGGATAGATGGATCGGAACCATCTTATGTGTAAGAAAAATGGTCTGTTTTTTTTTTAAATCAATTGAACTGAAAGTAAAGATGAATGTTGATGTCATACAACTCAAAACCATTTCAGGAGTGTGCCGTTTGTTCAACAGGGCTTGGAAAACACACGTAAACACAAAGCCTGAGGTTGGCGCCAAAGCCTACATTGATCCAAGTGGAAACTGGATGCACACAGAAAATGGCACGAAGCACTGGATTTGTGAGAGGATGGTATGCTGAGTTTGCTGGTGACCTCAGAGTCCAGCGAAGGAAATCCAAATCTAAAGCTTTACCACTGAACCTTTGCAGGCCTGAGCAACTCAAGCTCTTAAAATCTATTACATAAAGTTGAAGAAAAGTGAATGTGAAACAGCTAAAAAAAAATCTCTGGATATGTATGCCTCTTTCATAGCAGTGGAACCTTTAAAAATAGTTTATCTTGAAAAAACTTTACAGGAAACTGTGTTTTTTTCTCTCTAAGATCTCTCTTCATCATCCTCTGTTAGAGCAAAACTACTTTTTATTTTCATTTGAATTAGGCCAAAGTGTTTTGTTACCTAGTTGTTTAGTTGAGATGAAGTTTGCTAAAGGAAAAGGTTTGTTTCTGGGCTGGAAAAAGCTGAACTCTGTGTTTTTTCAAAGACCTGGCTTTTCAGGTTCTGGTCCATGAATGAGCTCACTAAATGATGCCTTACTTGTTAATGTTCGCATCGTGAACGCATACAGAAAAGCTTCCCTCTTGTTTTTCTTTTCAATAAAGAATAAAAAGATTTGGATTTAAGCGTTTTTTTTTTCAACTTTGGTCACAGAATCCTCAAAATACCTGTGTTTTGCTTTCATGCACAGAAACCACAAAAAAGGCACGCTTCTTTAAAACACACAACTTCCCCAAAGCTTTTCTTACGGAAACAACACAAAATGTTGTTTGAATGGAGATGAGAGCTTCAACTTAGTCTGAACATTAAAGGAAGAGCTGCACAGCTCAGTTCTTTCAGGATGTTCTCAGATATTTACTGCCAACCAAAGAAAGTAAGAAACTGCAAAAGGGAAAAAGAAGATGAAGTGTCTGGATCAATGGTATTTTTGTGGGATTTATTTGATAATCTGAATTTAGTGTAAATACTCCTTTTATGTTTTATATACATTTTAGGAAACTGCATGTTTTCTGCCTTCTAATTTCCTTATTTTGTAACTCATATGTAAAATAACGGGTTATCTATAAATTAATATGGGCTTTGCTCTATCTTAGGAATCTTTGACTGGATATGAGTGGTTATTGATGTGTTATCACAGAAAGCGGTGGCTTCTTTTACAGCCACATCAGCTCTTGGAAACGGTTAGAAGGAGGCCTTTTTTGGCTTAGAAGTGTGAATCAACGCGGCTTACCACGGGGCCCGGCTCTCCACGATCACCTCTGGCCCCGCGGATCCCAGGCCCTCCCTGTTAGAAACACAAAGCAGACGCCTGTTACTGCTTCAGGATGACACGTCTGTGTGGTCTGAGGTTCGTGAATGCCAACATAGAAGCTGTGCCTTAAATGACAAAATAAAAGCAAACACGAACATACTCAAACTTAAGTCAATCAAACTGTGTAAAAGAAGTTATTAAGTCATTCTGGTCCTCGTCTTCCTTACTGCCTGCAGGTATTAGCTATTAGCTATTAGTTTATTGCACTACACATCTTGATACTGGACCCTCTAATTTAAAATGTGACAATTATTCATTTACTTCAAAAATAGAGAGTATAGCTAAACATATTCTTAATATAGTTTCATTTTTGTAAAGGAGCCTGATAGACTTCTGTCTGTGAGTGTGGGGCTCACTGGATTTCCTGGAGGGCCAGCGGGGCCTTTGCTGTCCTGCGTGCAGGTGCAGGCTTTGGGCAAGGCGGGGCAGTCCACCTCCTTCCTCTGGAGGAGCGCAGTTCGATGCAAACCACAAACAAAAAAGGAAGCATGGCGTTAAATGTGACAATAGACGGCACGACTCATTTCTGAGCCATTAAAACTGAAACAGATGTAACGTATTTCACATCAGTGTGCTGTGGAGTGCCCGTCTGTCTAAAAACGTTGTTTCGTTCATCTTCTGCAGGGATTAAGAAAAACTAAAACGTGAAGTCAAAGTGGAAACACGTGCTTGGATGGATAATAGACAACAAAGAACATTTTTTAAAGGCAACCAACTGCAGAATTTGTTTAACGTGGCCCGTTAACAATTCAAATCTCCTCCTGTTTGTGTGGACCGGGAAGTCATAACATGAATTTTAAGCTCACCAGACCGGGAAGTTCGCAGCACTTGTCCCTGTTGGCCCAGGATGTGCTGCAGATGATGTCGAAGTTCTGGAGCTGAAACTGCAGGCGAAGGGGAGGATTTTTGTTCAGTTTTGCACAACATAAAACTACATCTACACATTAGGAAGTGATAGATCATCAATTAGCATTTTAAAAGTGAGTTAAGTGGATATTTCTGTCAAAAGGTCAAAGGTCAAAGCTTATGGAAGAGTTTGATGAACTTATCTAAACGTATTATTGGAGCTACATGAATGATGCTTTGGTAAATTGAAAACTTTCGTCATATCTGTTTGTTGAATTAGGCTTAATTCATCTGATTCTCTCAAATCTCAAATAACTGCATCTGTCATCTTTCTCATGGAGTTTAAAATGAAGACTCCAGGCTAAAAATCCTGTTTTCGAAATCAGATTCCAGACTTGGACGATCAGGGAGGAAAACGTTTAGCTTTCAACTCCCCACGGCCTACAGGGAACCGAATTAAGACTAAAAACTTCTCATGAATCAGCGGGACATTTAGCTGCTCAGCTACTAGGTCTTTCTTTCCATTTAAATCATTTCCCCGGCGTTATAGGCACTCTGTTGATAGCAGTCGCACTCAGAAACTGGATCAGTGACAATCTGTGAGGATATTGTCACGCTGGTGTTGTAGGTGACTCACCGGAGCCGAGTTGTCCTTGTTCCCTCTGGAGCGAACCATCCGGCCCAGAACTTCCACTCCATCGTTGGTGATGTTTCCCGCTGCGTTGATGGTTTTCTCTGCCACCATTTTGCAGTCAATGAACACTTTGGCGCTTGTCTTGCTTATCACCATATGAAGCTGCAAGAAAAAAGAAGTATAATAAAAGAAAAATCATATTTTAAAGATGCTTTCATACATTTAAAGTCAGACTTTTAATATTTTCAGGAATACATTTAGATTTAATCTGTTGGGTGAAATATCAGATAGATTTCCTTTAAAAGTATTATCTTTCTTATTTGCCTCTTAGATTTATTAAGCGTCAAATAAGTTTATCTTTGCTCAGAACAAGAAAACAGCTTTATAGTTAACATCAGTCTAAACCCATAAGGTAGTGGTCACAAAGGTTACCAGCTCTATAAATGTGGGAGAATGGCTCCCTCTGCTGGTAGAGAGCTGTAAAGTCATCCATCAGATTTGTCTAACAAACGAGCAGAGGTTTGTTTTAATGGAACGTTTGTGTATTCTTCCACTTGTTTAATTCAACACAACCTTCTACTATTTTTTTGTACACAAATACATTTTTAGACTCATTTTTGACATCCAATTTATCGACTTACTGTCAATATTTTACATGTTTTCCATGTTTCATCATGAATAAAACATTCATAATAAAACATTCATAATGATTCATTAATGATTATGATAATCTTACTATATAAAAAGTGTAACAAATAACATCCAAAATAACACAACTGCCGTTTTAAAAATGCTTTCACATTAACAGAGCCTCTCCCATCCACAGCTCTACAATGAGCACCGAGTCTGAAACTGGGACAGAAATCAGGGGGAGCGCATGATACCGCTACTAAAATTATCTCTGTGAGTGGCACCGTAATTACGGATGCAGGTATTACTGTCATCATCATGGACAGTCAAGAGCTGAAGTGCGAGGCAGATGAAAGGCCGCCTGTCTGTGCCGAGTCGTTCCTGGAAACCATTAACCCTCCTCCCTTTTAAATGTGACACATTACCACGCTGCTGTTAGTAACACTGCTTTATTTGTGTCATCTGCACATTTATTTTTCTGAACCCTCTTCGACTTGCTGCGTAAGACTGTGTTCTGGATTCTGTTAAAGTCACATGCGTCCATGTCAGCCTGCTAAAAGCTTGGTTATGAAACAAGAAGAAAAAAAGATAGCAGGTTGTTAAATTTTTTTCTCATAATGGGTATAATAATGTTAAAACTAATCCTAATAGAGATCGTTCTGTACTGTTTGTCTTTTCTTGCTACTTTAAGGGAATAAATGAATAATCAGCATCCCATGATGACTGATGTCCAACTACAACATTTAAACAAATGATTCCATAAGCAGAAGGATGCTGTATCATCCATGTGGGTCATTTTTATGGCATAATGTGTATTTCTCATATGGGAATTATTCTGTTTTTTGTATTTGTTGTAGACCGATTGGAAAATGGGACTATTTTAAGAAATCTCCTTTAGTCTTTTCTAAATAAAGAATAACAAGAGAATTGCTTCTCCTATAGAGATTCGAGTAAATGAATCTCACAATTTCATTCAAACAGTATGTGGATAAAGAGTTTGAGTAGGATTAGGAAGGAAGCATAAGAACAGACGACTTTGATCCCCAGACTTTTTCCTTTGACTATAAAAGAAACGGTCGTCAAATTATGACGTTAACTTTTCAAGTTATTTGGTGACTAGCTCCCAGTTGTCAAATGAAGGACTGGGACAGACTAACCGCTGCAAAGTCTACCTCTAAAGTCATGTTTTTTTATATTAATGTTCTTTTAATCATTTTCAATTTCAATTTTCTCTTTTTAAAACAAGGCCTGAGCTGCTAGTGATGTGTACAAAACGTCCATCCCCCTTCATGAACCCTTTCAGGTCCTTAACTATTTGCTTTTTTTTCATTCGTCTTAATAAACTTTGATGCGAATAAACTATGACTATATTTCTAAATTGTTCTAGCTAGAGATCTAGATAGCTTTAGATGTGGAAGATGGTCAAATTAGAGGATTGAAAGCTGGTTCTTTCAGTTCTGTGGATCCAGAGCAATCAGTTAAACTTTAATTGCTTTCTGATAAGTGTGTGGGCCTGCGGCTGTCATGACGCATTAACTGACTGGGAAAAGAAATAAGAAGAAAGCCAACTAAAAAGAAAAACAAACAAAAAAAACAGAAACTGTGAAATCTGCCGATTCCCATAATCGGTTGATCAAACAGTGCGTTCCTATAAATAGCAGAACTTGAGATGCAAAGCTGTTCTCAAACCTGCTGTAATGGAACTCCAGCGCGGCCACTTGTGTGCGCACATGTACACCAATCCATATTTATGTGTACAGTGAACTGAAGTTGCCGTGACCTACATTGAATCTTGTTAAGGGGTGTGAAGTGTGAAGCTAAGGAAGCTTATCAACGCGCAGCTTGCAACAGGGTATTTTCACATTACTGAAACGGCTCCAAGTGCCACCTTTTCAGGAACTTAGCATGTGTTAGACGTGGGACGAGTTATAAAAGCGGAAGAAATAGACTTCTGGAACTTGGAGGAGACAGTGCAACTGTGAGACTTAAGCTGGCTATAACTTCATAATGATGGCCTCTGATCTTTAATAAGATCCCAAACAGCCTTTAAAGACCTCAGATAGACTCATCAGTGAGGCACTGCAGGTGCTGGTTCTTATGGGAGAAAAAAATCCATTGAATATGGAGTGAGAGACACACACACACACACACACACACACACTTACATGCACACAGACCTAGTGTGACAAAAGGTGAAAAGGTAAGCAGGATAAGCTCTGCTGACAGTGAGCAGACAGAAGTGACTGAAGATCAGTCTGCGAGTCTCAGCACTCACACGCTTACAATAACGCAACACGACAGCTAGCAGGTTCAGGCACGGGGCATGACTGGACTACTTTCAGCCTGTCAGGACTCAAAAGCAACGTCTCAGTACTCTACCAGGCTCCGGACAACCCGGAGTAAGAGAGCAGAGGTGGGAGGAGGGAGAAGCACAAAAAAGACAAAGCGAATTTAACTACTCAATGAGCTAAAAACTAAATAATAAAAACATAAGGGAAACAGTGAGCAACTTGGACATTTAACTGGGCCATCTTTCTCATCCACATACTAACACTAACTAAAACATGCCCAAAGTAGGAAACAGTAATAGAAAAAGACATTCTGAAAACGCTTCAGGAGAGCAGACGCTGAACCAGTTTGAGGGTAGATTAGTCTGGAAAACCTTTAAGAATGAATGGACCCCCTGACCACATTTTAGATGTGGTGGTCCTGATTGGAAGCTCTTATTTTCTATGCTATATATGGAAAACATGCTTTTAATGCACATGAATATCAAAATATACATTTGCTCAAAATGCAAGTTCAGGACATTTGCAGAATTCAAAGAATACTGCAAATGTGATGATTAAGTTAAACTTTGCTGATGGTTCTACGATTGCCAAACGTGAAAGCACCCGGAATGAAAGCTGTCAGCATTTGACTTTTAGAAGTGAACACCACTTAATCATAGTGCTCACTTCATAAACTCCATACATATGCACGCTTACATCGTGGCAAAGACTTGCATCGACCAGTCAACGCACAGGAAATCAACAACAAAGGAAAGTTTTAATACCTTATGGAAGCTGCTGTAGAAGAGCTTCTTTACTTCCGGCCCCTCGAAGGTGACTGTCTGAAACTCTCCTTTGTAGTCATTGTTGAAGAATGTCAGAGTTTTGCCTCCATCTGCGGGAAAACAAACAAACTGTGGGCGAAAATGCAAATGAGAAAATCTACAGCACATCTAAGATCAAATGCACTCGTCCCAGCAGGGAGTTTCAAAGCTGTGTGATAGCTGAGTGTCAGGCCAGCCTAGCTGCCTGCAAACGGCTGATGGCTACCAGGGAGAAAAAAGACAGTTGGCTTTCACAAACTCACACACAACACTGGCTCTAAGCTATTGTGCAAGCTGCTCGTAGACTGTGGTTAAAGCATGGTCGTTACACGGCTTCTTCCATCTACAATTTTCCTTAAAAAAATTTTTTTAATGCTTTGGAAGGTAAGTAGATTTTTGTGATTGGTCACACTGATGGTGGACCTCAGCGTTATGACCCCATTTGTCTTCAGATGAAGGATTTCACAGATAACTTTTTCAGGAGATTTAGCAAAGTTGATCCCCCCCCCAAATCTCTTCCTCAACCGGACAGTGTTTTCAGCAGTTTTTCCAACCCTTGCTGGAAACTTTTCCCCTGAAATCACTAGCTCTGGCAAACTGGACTTTCAATTAGTGACTTAGCAAAAGTCCCACAATGCAGCTTGTAAAGTTTTTTTTGCCAACAAAGCAAAGCTAAAGTGAATTCTCCATCTTTGTGAGTTGCCACGCAACCCCTGGGTTCTTTGGACATTCATTTGTAATCTGGCAGAGGCAGGAGGACATAATGTGACAGGATAATAGAGAGGAGTAATAAATGAAGGCTGTGGTGACCCCGTGAATGCGATGACCTCACTGCCGCTCAATCAATCAACGAATGAGCGTCAGTGTATGTGTTACTGTGTGGGAGACGGTCAAAAAGCCGAACGTAGAGTGTGTCAGTCTTTGTTTTGGTGTGTAAGATGTGCTTTCGACAGGGTTGTTGCTTCCTCACTCACTGTCCAGGATGACTCCGACCAGCGGCTCGTTGTTCTGGTTGAGGATCTCCCACAGAGCAAAGGGCTCCTCGGGAGTATCGGGCAGCAGTCTGAACAGCAGAGTGATGGTGTAGTCAGACGGGAGTCCCTCAGGGTGGATGTACCTGCGGGTCAAAGGGAGAACACAGCACCCAGGTAAACAGCAGACTGGGGAATGTGGTTCCAGGATGAACTCAAAAGCCATTAGCTACCCTTTCATCTCGCTTTGAAGAACATGCTTCTGAAGCGTTAACGACAAAACATTAGCTGGCTCTGACACTATTATGGCGGGGGGAAGAAAAGTCTTGTGGACCTGGTTGGTTGAGCCAGCAGTGCGTTGTTGTGCAGGTGGAAACAGGGAAAAGCATTAAAGGTTCCAGGAACCATTGAAACGCCTGAGATGCTGTTGTATCGGTTCTCCACAAGCCCGAACAGCTCCATCATACGGAAACCTGAAGACAAAAAATATGAGCGATATCATTTATTGCTGATTCTAATGACATTTCTGGCAAACACAGTAAGGTTCCATAAAAACTGTATTTATGCTGATATTTGTTCTTTCAGAGCAGATGTTTTACTTATTATTATTAATTTCCTAACCCTGTCAGAGTCTGTGTGAGTCTGTCAGCTCCTCTCCAAACTTAATATTAACTACAGATCCAATAATGCAAAGCAAAATGTCCCAGAAAGATACTTTTAGCCAGCACTTTCTGTTCCATGAGACGCTCGTTTTACCACGAACACTCAGTTCTGTTTCACAAACAGGAAAAGGAAAAAGTCTCAAAGAGCAAAAGATAGCTGCTGTGTTAAAGACTTGTTTTATTGAGCTTCTCTCAACAGAAATACTGTATACTCCAGGCAATTTCCCTTTTTTTTTTATCCTAACAGCACCAGCATGACTGTAAACAAGTATGAGGAAGATAAATGACTCAGAGTGGCAGAGGGCTCCTCCTAAACTCCTCGTGTCTCGTGAATACTCAGCTTTCAGCATGTGTGACATGTCCAGTCCGGTCATTTACCTGGGGTTGTGCTGCCACTCATCGGTATGGACGGACAGGCTGAAAGACAAAGACAAAGTTTCAGTCCCGCGTTGTGTCCCCTCCGGCTGCCAGAGCTGGGACCTAAGGTGACCGTGACTCACTGGCAGTAGCCGCCTCGCACACGAAGGTCACCAGCTTCTCTTCGATCTTCTGGAAGGCGTCCAGGTCGTCCACGAAGAAAACGTGGCGGTCGCTGGGCTTGCTGGCGATGCTCACCAGCTCCCCGTAATCAGCATCGGCGAAGCCAATCGCAAACACGATGTAACCTTTGTGGAAAGAGTTTGGATGTGTCAAGCAGAAGCTCGGACCGACAGCCAGCCACAAATGCAGCAGCTCAAACCTTCCATCTGCATCTCTTTGGAAACTTTATTGACATCATCTTGGGAGCGTCCATCTGTAAGAACCACAAGGACGTTGGGGATCCCCCTCCTCATTCCCCCCTCTGTGGTGAAGATGTTCTCCTTCACATGCTGGATGGCTCGACCTGATTGGACAAACCAGTAAACAATCACTCTTACAAAACTGGAAGCGTTGTGATCCTATCGTCTAATTGTCTCTTATTGTTGTTTTCTAAATGTAGACACCGCACACCGGTACAGAAGACTGTAAGAAAAGAAATTGTGATTTCAACTCAAGCATTTGTTGGATTTGTGGATTGGATTTATGCTTGTGCATGAGAAAGCCTGACTTCATAACATAAAGGAAAACAGTGGAGAAAAGAATGTAAACTTAAAAAAAACATTTTTTGTCAGAAGCGTTCGTTTAAATCTTTTAACAAAATGAAAAAAAGGATAAACAACTTAAACAAAAGTAATCAATATTTCCTGCCAAAATTTCACTATAAAAAATGTTTTTAAAAAATGACTTAAGGCCTTTGAAATCTACGCATCAAATATGATAAAAGCGTCTTTAAAGAGTTAAAAAAGTTTATGATGAAATCTACAAAGAGATGTCAAATCAGACACATTGCACCAGTTCTGCTTTGAGGCTGCAGCCTTTCAATTCGGCGCCGTTTAAATTGCTACGTGTTAGATCTTTGTGGTGGTCGCCCTTGTAGTGACTGTCTCTGACTCTGCTGCTGAATTTCCCCTCACTGGAAAATTGGAACACGCAAAACATTTGACGAATCGCCGTTAGTTTGCTTTAAGAACAAAGACGTGGCTGAATCCAACCTATCCAATAAACTAGTCATGGAAGTACAGAGCCATTACTCCTCAGGGACGGGAATGAACCCCCCCCCACCCCTCTGGCATCTCTGTTAATTAGTCAGTAGGCCTTAATCTGTCCACAAGGTTAAATACCACATTCACCTGGACAATTACCAACACTTTTACTGTTTACACAAAAGCCTGAATGGTTTCAGTTTGAAAAGACACATTAGAAGTTTAGTCATCAAACCATCTCCAGGCCAAAACACCTGCAAACATCTGCTTACTTAAGTAAGTACATATGGTAATTAGGTGCTCTATAACTCTCAAAGCTGATGCTTTCTGATAGAAATGGACCTCACAGTTTCAGAGTGTGACATTAGCAGCGGGATAATTTCTCCCCAGCAGCGACGCTGTAACAAATCTGTTATCTCATCCCTGTAGGAGAAACCCGGCAGCTTTGTAAACACTGATTAATGGCTGCACCCCACAGACTGCCTATCATTATACGTAATTATACATACAAGGCTAAAAAAAAAACATATGGGGCTCTGTGAGCTTTTAACATGAATGTGAAACAGAAGAATGTAAAGAATTGATCATTTTAGTCCTTGTTTTTTAAAAAAAAATCACAATGTTGTGGACGACCCAGGTGACCCTGATTCACCACAGAGTTGTGCTGCTGCTAGCCTAGACGGCCGGGGACCTCCCATGGTGCATATTTCTGCTCATTTTTCTCTAAGTACATGTGACATTTTTGCTTCTCCTTCTCTTTCTCAGCGGGTGTCCCTAAGCTGCTGTCGTGGTCCTCTCAAACCTCGGCTGGTAGAGGCAGTTGGCCACCCTACCCAGACTCTGTTCGGATGAGTCTTTCTTTCGGTTTAAAGTGAGTTTTTTTCTTTCCAGATAAGCCTCATGCCCACTCAGGTTAGGCAGTCCAGCGCAAGCTGTTGTTTCCTCAAATCTGAAACTTTTTTGTAGATTGGCTCTGCATAAATCAGACCAATATGGAACAGGAATACTTTGCATTCCAATTAATTGGATTCTAATTGGCTTGACTTGGACGGTGTCATCAAAGTGCTAATAAATGTAATTTACTGTAATTTGGTGTGAGTAAATTGAATTGACTTACAAAAAACATTAAAGGTAAACTGTAATTCATTTTACTAAATTTTTCTGAAAACATTATTAAGAAGAAGTTTGCGAGGAGGTGTGTTTTCGTTTGTTAACCTAAAAACTTCTGCTGAAAAGTTGCACAAAATCTGCCTCAGGTTTCCATTATCCATGAGCCCCCAAAGCACATGGGTTCTCAGCAGCGTTCCTGCTGTGTGAGCACCGAACTCACCCGTCTTGGTGTTTCCTCCCTTGTAGGAGATTTTGTTGATGGCATCCAACAGATGCTCCTTGTTGCTGTACGAGTTCAGTTTGAACTCAGTCCGAGCGTCATCACTGAACTGGGAAATAGCCACCTGCCAGAACAGAGAGATGTTCCATCAAATTAAAATATACCGCTAGTTAAAGTGCAAGAACTCAACCAGGCTCTAAATCCAAAGCAATTTAAAAAAAAAAATCCTTTGGTGACTTAAACCAATCTGTTCTATCATAGCTTTAAAAATATGCTACAATATCAAACTATTCTTTATGGCAATCTTTTTTTTTTTTAAAGTCAATAGTTGGGAAAATTACCAGACATGTACTTGATGCTCATTTATCCATGAGAGTGAACATTCTACCCCGAGCATTTTTTAATTAGGACAAAAGATGAAAAGGCAGGGGGAGAGATTGCAATAGGCACTGGAACAAAACAAGAATATTCCCCATAGACATACAGTCATTCTTTTATATTTGCCTGTCTTTTGTCTTACTTCTACCACCATCTGCTTGAAATTCTAACGGGGCCCAATGCAGGCAGCCTTATGTTATTCTGATGTTAGCATCCAAACGCTGTAAAAATATCCACTTTTGGTGGAAAACAAAATATAAACAAGCTTTGAGAAAAATGCTAATAGACCACAAAACTTGAAATTCTAACATATTTAGGCCACATGGGAGCTCCAGGAGGGCAGAGACTATGCAAATGACAGCCGAAATAAATAAAAACTGAGCATAACTGTTGGAACACCAGCGTTTGCATTTTTAAAGCACTGGAACTACACAGATTCCCTGTCAATCAGCCTTTTATTTTTATGCTGATGGTACGGCAAGCTGGGGGTAAATTAGAAAAATGTAGTAGAAGAGGAGGAGGAGGAGAAGGAGGAGGAGGAGGAAGTATTTTGGACAATTTTCACCGCAGAAAAGAGTGGAGGAAAAGCTGCCAACAAGGGTGCAACATATGCTAGAAACGCACTACGACAGATGTTGGGCTCAAAGAGCATACTGACAGAAGGCCAGGAATATGGAGAATGTAGCCATCTTAAACTTTCTATTTCACCAATTTACAGAACTTTAGTAACGTACTTAGTAACATTAATTACTCATGTCTGTCAGTAGCTCCATATTTAAAGGATATTTGCTGTTTTCTTTGCAAAAACTGTCTGTTTTTATTAAAAAAATGCAAAATTCAAACATACATGAAGCAAAAAGTAGCGAAAAACAACATCTCAACCGAAAGAAAAGCTCCAAGTCTGTCATTTAAAAAAATGACATATTAAGCAGTGTACATTGAGATCCTCCAGACAGAGAGTGCTTTAAACAAAAGCGACATCCTATTATGAGTACAACTCTTACTTTCTGCAACCTGTTGTGGGTGGTGCACTGTAAACCTGTTACGGCTGTTCCTGCGTTTCCCTTCAGCCACTGTCTGCGCAAATGTGATCTTCATACAAAAACTTACCTGAGTGCCGTCTGGTCCAATCCGGTCGAGAGCTCCGACAGTGCTGTACAAGAAACGGATGATCTTCAGGAAGTTTTCATCACCGATGCTCCAGGAGCCATCGACCAGGAAGGCCAGGTCTGCTTTGGCTGCTTTGCAAACTAGACAGACAGAAAAAAAAAAAAAAAAGCAACTGAATGATTCTGCTCCTATCATTTAGGAAACTTATTTGTCTCCCGCCCTTTTCACTACGTTGATTGGTTCCATTGATCTCCAAAAAGACAGACCTTTTGACTTAATTCTGATGGATGACAATGCAAGGGGAAAAAAGCCTGTTTGATTGATTAGACTTGAAGAGGTCCTGACTTGTAAACAATTGAAACTGCATCAAACTCATTAAATGCAAAACACAGAGTTGCCGCTGTTGCTCTTCAACAGTCATTCCAATCATTTCCTTTTCTCCAGTGAAATCACATCCACAGGTGAGGTGGTGCCACATTGATCTGCGGACAAAATCTATTCATCATCTACTCTTTGTTTACTGCACACATTTACTAAATAAATCATATGAAAAAGGATGAAAAACAAACTAAAATCATCATTAATCATCTTTTCCAGGAGGAGATGAGGTTTGCTTCGGCCTTGGCAGCAGAGATTGGAACGTGTCCAAACTACAAACTGTGGAAAAGTTTTTGAACGGTAAAAACTTGGAATTAAATCGCACTCGTTTAGATTCCAGATAGAGATGACGAGCAATGAGTTAATATATCGACAAATGTTACAAAAATCAAGTTTAAAAATAAAAGAAAAAGTATTTTGCTTGTTTTAAAACAACTATTTATATTCTTGCCTTACAATTGCCAAGTTTAAAGCAGTCGTTAGCCCATTTAGCTCGTCCCACTTTTCTTGGGCTGGCACTATTCCTGACACACTACAAATGTATTATTCCGCATGTAAATAAAACGAAAGAAACATTCTTATTTTACATTTGAACTTTAATCCTTTGAAAATGACCAGAGTGTGTGGGATTTTTCAGCTTTTCGTGAAGAGGAACTCATTAGTGAGGAGAATGGAAATGTTACATTAGCAAGACTTAAATGTGAGCGTCTGACATATTAATTGTTGACAAACCGGTGCCCTTGCTCAGCACAGCTGCCTGTTAATAGATAGAATTAACCGACGGCTCATGCGGCAGCCGGTGTTAGCCCTCCCGTCTGTTAGAGACTGCTCCAGTCGATGCATTTTTGACGGCGACTAATTAATCTCTGGTTTATTCAGGTCAGGCCTGGTTGTGCTTGGGTTCCCTTCGGACTGAATTTCTCTTTTGTTAAAATTAATCAAGGCGCTCGCAGTTGAAGACTTTTTTTTTTATTTGCTGCACCCAGAATTCACTCCGTTGTATTATGACCGGGTGAGGAATGATTTTCCACCTTAGGCGGGTTATCTTCATCTGGGGATGTCTAACATGCACAATAAGTAATTTATTCATTTGTACCTAATGAGAAAACGAACAAAAACATAATTCGGCAAATATTTCACACGCTGTTTAGACTAAAACCGGGTCACTTTACGAAAGCATGCTTGGATATCATCTGGTCTTATTAAGTCTTATATCATGAAATTTCTGCATATCAACGGCTGCATAATAAATTGTCAGCCTCTCACAACATGCCCATGGCTTCCACATTTGAAAAAACAACAACACACAATGTTTTAATGACAAAATTCTTTATCTTTAATAAGTACTTTGGTATAAGTCTAATAGTTAATGTGCAATCTGCTTAAATGCACTCATACATATATGCATATGAGTTCAGGATCATTGACCTCTCATAGGACCTCTTCTTAAGGTACCTCTGTCCACATCTTAAAGCACCTGATTTGCATAATAAAGAGGAGAAAAATATTCTTCTCAAACCAAACGTTATAAGACAGAGGGATCCATCAGTAACATGCAGAAAAGACAAGACACCGAACATGGTGGCTCTTGTACTTTGGCTGTGAAAGTCTTTCCTGCCTTCGCAAATAGAAAAACAGCTCGGCCTAATTTGTGAGTGAAGTTTTGACTCGATGACATGTTAAAAAAAGACGTGACGAACTGCAACAGACCCCAGTTTACATTCAAAGTATTACTTTGTATCTTGTGCTGAAGACTTCTCTGTAATTTTGTGTTTGAAAAGTGTGCAATTATTAAAATGGAAAACCATTACTCCTTTCCGTGTCATCCATACATGAATGTCGGAGCCTGCGTTTATCTGTCGGGACTGTGACAGCCTGTGCGTTTGTGGGAGTTAGTTTCTCGGTTCAAAATGATTGTCGGTGCAGAAAGAAAAACAGGGTTCAAATACTTCCAGCTCACCATATCTTTCCAGTTACTTTCAGCTCTGTTGTCAGATGTAAATTCAGGGGGATTTCTGATTATAATGTACTTGGTTCTTTGCTTTTTTTTATTTTTAAAGGCATCATTTTCTACTACATCATTACATTAACTCGTTGTCCCATAGTGGCAAATTTAGCTGTGGAAAATGACATTTTGGCGTCGCAACCTCAGGCGTCATTTAGTATGTGAGAGTTTTCTGGGTTTATAGGGCTTTGTGAATATTTTTGGCCAATGCACTGCAGTAGGACATCATCAGATGGAAATGATAACTTTTTGCAAAACAGCGTTAAAAGTAAGAAATGAGTTCCTACCTTCTTTAGCAGAGGGGATTGTGGGTATCGGGGTGGTGGTGGGAGGCCTGGTCGGCGCTGGGGTTGGGATCGGCTCTGCGTGTAGGACACACACACACACACGTACACACACACACACACACAGGAAAAAACATGAAAACCTGCAATCGTGATGGTGTTCATCATAAAACAATCATCACAGCCTAAACGACGCCATCAATGAACTCCCCTGAGCAAAGGACACTACAGAAACCACTAAGGGGAGGGGTGAGCCTCAAACGGCCCTCGTGGTCACATACATCAACCATTGAGAGCCTGTAAAACCGCTGCATGCAGCTGTGTGATTGCAGCTCCTGTCTAATTTGCTAGATTGATCACAGTGTCAGCAGCAGTCGAAGCCAAACGCCTGCCATCTCAGTCGACCGGGTCCCGTCTGCGTGTGTCACGCTGCCCGCACACAACATGCGCACGCTCTATGCATCCAGCGCCGTTTAGGCAGTAAATCAGCTACCTGATGCTGGGAATTACTAGTGACGGCAGGTGGGGAGTCTTCGGCGGCGACGGCTGCCTGCAGCGACGGGTACAGTCGTTTGGAGGGAAAGCTTCGGCTTTCATTTGCATCAAAACAAAGCCATAAATCATCCAGAAGGCTCTCTGTAGAGCTACAGTACTTCAGGGAGCAGCTACAAGCAAACAGACCTGCTTTAGGGGAAGAAATTCCTCTCTTTATTCCCTATTTTCCTTAAGTCTTTGGAGATGTTTCTTTGTTTTGCTTCAACTTCTTCAGCCTTTTCTGTTTACTGTGTGTCTACACACACTGGTTTGGGGTTTTCAATACTTTATTAGTTCCAGTACACTAAAGACGGGTACCATAAACAGGTCTGACTTTAAATGATGATGGCTTTTTTATCTCAGGAAATAATATAGCTGGCAAGATTTCTTTTACTGAGCATAATTATCAGTGCAGTTAAGTTCAGACTGTTGAAATTTCTCCTGCTGAATCGGTTGTTGAATTGCTCGTTTCAGGTTCACCGATGTTCTTTTACCAGCTCAAATCATTTCAAACGTTGGCATCGTATTACTGACTTTATTTATTTTTTTTACTTTTTATTTACTGAGTATGATGCTTGTAGGAAATAGGAAATGAGTAGGAAAGCAGCCCAGCTCTGCCTTGTCTCCAGACAGTGGGACTTGATTGGTGTTTGGAGCTGCTGCTGCACAACAAAAGGCTGCTTCTGCATGAAGGATGGGGATTCAGCTCTTGTCGCTCCCACAGGGTTAAAAGAGATTGTATGTTGAAATTGACGTGATTTTTTTTCTCCCAGAATGCTCTGCCCCTTTCCCACGACACACATAAGATGGGAATTTAACACATTGTCTGGATGATGTCATGCACAGCTCCCTCCATTTCAATCAGATGCAAATCCTCTCAGGGTAAAATAAAAATAAAACACATGGTAAGGGTATCTCATGCTCATAGAGGTGAATGTGAAGCGTGTGAGTCGTGGATTCTTACGTGTCTTCACAGTGGCGGTGACTGCGGGACCTTCAGTGCCGTCCCGCAGCTGAGCATACACACTGATCTTATACTCCGTGTTGGGCTTCAGGTTGTTGAAACAGTGCCTGTCGGATCCTCCAGCCACCTTGGTCTCCTGTTTGTGACTGCCTGCAAAAAAAAACAAACAGAGGCAAAAATCAAGTTGTGATTACTTATGCAAAGGTTTCTCATTATTTTGGAATATCTCAAATCTAAGAAATTTAACATGTATAAAATATTTTAGTATCTCTTTGAACCACTTCAAGTGACATTTAATATGACATACTAATAACTTATTCACGTGTTTGTACTCCTCTTAGCAGAAAGAAAGACAGAAGACAATGAGGAACAAGCTGAGAACTACAGAAAAAGTCACAGCGTTTTGGTTTTGTAGATATTTAATGATGGTTGACTGAGATTGTCTGGGCTTTGCTCTTGTCTGAATTTGGTGAGTTTTGTGCTGTATCATTTCCTGCTTCGAGAAAAATAATACTTGTTTTGTTTTTTGTTTTTTCTTGTCCTCCCTGCTGCTCCCCTGTTTTTTCACCTTCGTATTGTTTCTAGTTGCATGCAGCTTCTGGGATTTCTTGCCTTTGCATATGAATAAACAAATGGGATTTTTTGGGGGTTGAAACATTTACCTGTTGTGTCCTTCACACACACATCGTGATCAGCATTGTCAGAGCTACTTTCTCCCATTTCTATGGACAATTCTATTGCAACACTCACAACAGTTTGCAAGACCATATCTTCCATTTAAAATGGTCACACATAATCACACTACTGTAATATTTGCATATTGTAACATTCCTGTGTTCTGAATGATGTGATACATGATATAGAATAACGGTAAATAGTAAAAAAGAAACTAAATTGGTATTTGGTTTCACTTTTTCTTTTAGTTTTTTTTTCATTTTCATTTCCACATAAAACTGCAGGAAATTAAATATTCAATGAGTAGAAATCACAGACAGACAAACCCAATTACTGTTTGTCACCCTGTTTACCTCAGGCTGGTGATTATGGTCCAATGGTGAAATGTCAAATTTAGTTTTTCAAAGGGAATTTTCCTAAAACACAATCACTTCTCCGACATCGTCGCAGCGGGCAGGTGGTACATTTTAATGACTCAAGGAGCTACAGAGTTGTTTTTAAAAATGTATTATACAACTCTCAGGATGCATGTGCTTAAAAGCTTTCAAGTGAAGGTCCTTTAATATTGCACAGATGACAACAGGCAAAAGAACATTATGTACAAATCTGAAGACATTTATTCCCCAATGTGTGCAAAAGATGAATGAGGGGGAAAATGAATTTAAATTAATATTAAATCAATTGCAGGAGTTGTCAAATAACCATTCTAAATATTCTATAAAGTTGACCGTCTCTATGAGGGATATCTAGGAATATGACAGAAACGTTTATGAGGGTAATGACTTTCCATGACTATTAACAATCAGCAAATAAACCTGAGCACAGCATGAAATATTCACACAATTTATCGCTCATGCTGTGAGGGTGCGACATAACAGGACCGCATGGGAGTTTTTGTGTTCATGACCAACAATCATGTACTGACGGGTAAAAACCTTTGAAACCAATCAAATGTGGCTCACAAGCGCAGAGGTAAATTAATTCAGAGGCACTGTGAATATAAACCTCAGGTGAATTAAAGAAAGGCTCGTCTGTAGCACGAAATCGTAGATCGTAAAGTCTTTTTATTTTAAACCCATCTCACAAACCAGCCTCCTTCCATCTCACTAAATTTTAAGACATTCCACATAAAAATATATATATCCTCACATCATCCCCCTCTTCCCCCTGTAGCACACACATCTCCAGGGTAATTATATACCAGCTGTGCTGACATAAATCCTCATTTAGCTCTATTGTGTGTTGAGAGGACCAACACACTGGAGCTCCCTGAGGAAACACGGGGGATTGTGTGCCCTTTATGTGACGTTAATGATGGCAGTGTTATTGCGTGAAGCCTAAAGGTGATGAATAACAGCCATTACTTTCCTATTTGGTGGTTGACGGCTGTATTAAAAGTCAATCTCACCTATGAGATGGTGACTGAATGGTATATCTGTGAAATTGAATCAGGGACACCCCGTCTGCTGTTTGATGTTATTTTGGTGCGTTGAAGTCTTTTATCACTTTTACAAATATGGAAAAAACCGAATTATTTCTGATGGTGGCTACATAGAATTTGAGGTAAGGATGTTATTTGTTCCACAGAGCTGAATGTTTCTATTTTTGAAGGCTGAGCCAAGAGAAGATCATATCATAGTGTGTGAATTCAGCATAGGGTGCAATTAGTACGTCTGGGTGTGATTTTAAGATGTTATGTACAGATAAGTGTGGTATGTTTACCAGGTGAAAAAGACAACTTGTTTTAAAGCAAGAATCTTGCATTTTCCACATTGTTGCTGTGGTTAAATGTAATTTATTCCAAAAGTGTACCCCCAAAGAAGCCAGCACAACAACTTATGGAGGTATCATAAAGAATAAAATAACCTTACAGTTTACAGCCTAACAAAAAGCCCAGCTTGCTTTCAAACTGTGTAATTTGAATCCTGATTGGTAATGTCAACTTGAAAATACCTGATTTTAATCATACCAGATGGCATGAAGGAAATAAACACTTTACAATCTTTAATTTAATCTGAAAATATATTAACCAGTTGTGACTATTGTACGGCTGCTAATAAGCCTCCTGAGAGCCTTTCAGTGATTGGTTCAAATTAAATGCCAGCAAATGACCCAAGCTGACCCCGGATCTACAAAAAACTGATTGTTCGCAGTTGCGAAATATGGATTTTATAACTTAAAAACTTTACCTAAGTCAACCAAAATCTGATTTCAGGTAGTGCCATCATAAAATAGTGGTAATTCAAAGTTTGAGTTTTTGTATTAAATTCTATCAAGGAAACATTTGGTATGTTTTATCAGCTGTCAAATGACCAAGTATATATTGTGCTTTGAAGTAAATGTACCCTGACATGCATTTGAAAAGCTGCTGTTCCTATGTGATAACAGTCAAACTGTTCAGGAGTAAATGCTCGCAGGTCATCGTTGGGTGGCTGGAGTGTGTGTGTGTATGTGTGTGTGTGTGTGTGTGCATGTGCTCTGAGTCTGTGAGCTCAGTTGGTATTCGTTGATCAGGAGGAATTTGTTTTTTTCTCCCTTAAAACATGACTCGTTTCTATTTTATTCCAAGTACACAGTTTGTAAATGGCACTGCCAGTCTGTCTCCTTCCAGCTGTTTTTCAAGCTGAAGTGGTCAGAAGTGACTTTGGTGTGAAACAACTCTACAAAAGGCACGCAACTGCAGCCTGCTCCCGTCTAGCTTGAGAGATTCAAACAACTCGGTGTCCTCGTGGCATCTTCAACATGACAACAAAATTTGTCTGTTGGAGGATCCAAATGGGACAAAATAGGCCAATTTCTGTAGTGTTTCCACCGAAATCAAAACAGTGCACCGGATAAAACTCTTGCTCTGTGTGGTGATCGTTTGTGCAGACCGAAGTTAGAAAATCCACCTTAACAAGTAATGCTCTCAATACTCTTGGGTTTGACTGCCATGCACATCTGTAGTGACTCACGAGGGCAGCGCTTTTCCTCTCTTTTCTGCACCCCCACAGGGAGCTACAAATAGAAGCAGTTTGGGTTTCTCTTATTTCCATCTTTCAGAGAACAGACTATGGGTGCAACCCAACCACAGACACACTCTCATGAGAAGAATTCGATTCTCTTTCTCGTCTCCTTCATCTTGCCAACCAGAATAGACTCAACAGGACGCAATTACATTCCTGTGACAAGAGCATCTCATAACTTGGCATCCATAATACCAACATTTTTGTCTTTTCCCTGTCTTCTACCCTGTCTTCTACCTAATGTAAATGTCACCATAGCTGTGATTCAGAGGCCCTTCTATTGCGCAGAATGGGCCACTGTTTGATTGTACAACTAAACCTTTGGGGCTTTCGGCACGTCTCTATCGGGATACAACAACATCTTTGTCATCTGCGGCTGCCCGGGGATTCAAACTCCCCCTCACGGACGCACACGAGCGTCCTCCCCACCGGCTCAGAAATGTGGCGTAGGAGCTCAATGGGAGAGTGTGAAGAGGAGATTTACAGCCGTACGGCCAGAATGAAGAGGCTGCGGCGATGTGCAGTCACGTTTAATAATTTTACGGGCCTTGTTTTTAAATCCCTCATATAATCCCTGAAGAAGCACGGTGGTACAATAGGGGGGAAAAAAGCCCAAACATTTGTGAGACATGTTCTTCCAATATGAAGACATGGATGATTTTTATTATCCCGCAGTGACGGATATGTCATCCAGCTCAGACACAACACAATTCTAGCAAGTATACAATCTAAGTCCAACATCTGTTGGAAGAGGAAAAGCTCAAAAATCCCTGTGACTGATTTTCTAAAGAATCAGAACAAAAGATCAGGATAAGTTTTTCTATGCATGCTTTAGCCTTCACTAGCTCCAGCGCTGTTTCATATCTTAATCTACAAACCTGTTTTCCAGAAAAGTTGTTCATTACAGAAAGGGCTTTAGGCAAATCTCGAATCTGGAGTTTTTTTTATTTCATGTAACCTTTTTTCATTCGAAATGAGTACGTTGAAATTGTGTCCGTGTATTAACTGGACAACTTAATGTCAGGAGCGCGCACTTTGGCAAAGATATATACACAGGTGAAAGGAGAAAAAACTTTTTTTTCCCACAAATAACTTTGGTCTTTCATCATCTACGGAGCATAATGTTTTGAAATGATTCAGACGCTGTGGAAATCTCAGTATGTAAAGGCTGAGGCCAGGTGGACGACATTCAAGCCCTCAGGTGGCATTGCATGAGAAACTGTCATGCCACCGTGATCAATGCAGCCGCATGGGCTCAGGAGTGCCTTGGAAAACCATTTTCAGTCAACACTCTCATCCAAAAATGTAATCTGAAAACATTACGCAAGGAGGAAGCCGTATATCAACTGTGTGCAGAAACACTGCCAAGTTCTCTGCATACGAGCTCCACTCAGAGGGACAGGAGGACGTGCTCTGTGGTCAGATGAGTCCACGTTTCAGACGTTGGAAAAACTGATGTCTGAACATCTGGATGTTCTGCAAGACAACTAGACAACAGGCCTGCCGCCCAGATTGTTTCAAACAGGGAGGGAATGGAGCATCAAGCGGAGGAGATGAAGTACAACACTGCTGCTGAGCAGCAGGATAACACACTCCCTGTTTATGTTCTTTAAGTACTTTTAAGCTGATCTGTAAACACATTAAAAAATATGCTTTCTGAACAAACATTTAAGCAAATGAACAGAAAGTTTAAGACATTTGACTCTTATGTCAGAAAGCTAAACCTTCTGTTAGTGGAGTTCATTCTTTCCTTACTTCGTTACATATTGTGTAAAATGTCACAAGTTCAGACAAACAAATATCCGTCTATCAATTTATCACTGTCAGTCAGCAGAGCGAACCCAAATATTTGTATTCCACCTTTAATTTGAAAAAAACCAGGTCAGCAGAGGAGAGGAGGGCACATGAAAAGTTATATTTGGGGACAGATTAAGCCGGTCATTCAATGGCCCCTTCTAAAAATAAAACCTCGCAATATATCACTACACCGTTTGAGACTTCTTCAAAACTTACAATAACAACATGAAACTTGGAATTCTAACTTTAAAGTCTTTGCTCAAAGTTTCATATAATACTTGAACCCCAAACTTTAGATTGATAGTCATGTGTTGGATCCACTCATCCCTCTGCAGCCTGAGGGATTTGTCCGTCCTTAGCCAGCCTCACTTATTTTTCTCAAGTCTCCCTGCCTTAAAGGACTTAAAGAGATATGGAGCTTTTCAGGCAGAGGTTGACGAGGAGTCCTGCAGCAATGTATCATATTGAAAATGAATGGATTATTTGAACAAGAAAATGTATTTCTATATCTCTAAAAGCTTCATACACACACATATTAAATGTATACATATATATTTAGAATTTCCATTGAAGTTGTAAAGAGATGGAATTAAATTAAAATGCAGTATAGATGTGGTGTGGGCTTAGGGTTGCAACAACACGTAAATAGAAACACTTGAAGTCGTTATTGATGCTGCTTTTGCAGGTATACTCACGGGCGACTGACTGAATGGCCACTCTGTAGGCGCTGGCGTGCTGGTGAGGCTGCCACTGCGCACACACACTCGTCATCCTCACCTGGTACGTGCTCAGGTTGGTCACCCCGAGATACACTGCAGGAAGGACAGAGAAAAGTGTCACCGTTTAGCTTTGGACGGTTCGTGATGAGGGGAGTTGAAAAAATATATCTGTCTAAACAGGTGGGGTTAATAAAATATATAGGTTATTTATCATTCTATTTAAATTTAAGTTGTTCTGTAACAGTGAGTTCTGGTAGATTCTGTCCAACTCCACTCACATTGTCCCAGTCATTCCTCTAGACCATTCTTTTTTTCTGGAGATTTAAAAATATGCATTATAGAGCTGTGCACATTCTTCTCTCCACAGCATTGCCGCATATAACTGCAGTGGGCCCAAATGAAAGGAACCACATACAATCATGCGTCAAGATGACAGACGGAAAAAGAGCAGCAACTGCTTGGTTTCAAGGACACCAAAGTTATTTGCAGGCATGGGGAGAAATACAGATGCACCGTCTCAATACGCATCGCTTTATGTGCACATTCCCAAACAAACCCACAATCTATTTATGCAAATGGAATGTATGTGCTTTCAGTGTCCGACTTTTCAAAGCAGCACTTGTTCTGAGCTGAGAGACATTAGCATGCATGTTTCTGGGAGTTGGTAATGGTCTTGTACATCTCAGTATATTTCGCTTCGACTGTAACAAAACAGAATAATTTCAATACGAGCCAAGTACCTAATCTACATGATTTTGACCGCCATATAAATGCATAATGCCTCTCTGCATATTTTTGCTGTAAAGAAGTCCCACTATAGACGTTGGTGAGAAAATCAGGAAGGGTTATTTTTCTCTATAATAAATATAAAAACAGGGGGTAAAAATATCCTTGTTTTAAGTTCCCCAGCCTAATAGGTGGATTGCAGTTTTATGGTTACCGATTTGAACAATAAAAGAGAACAAGGCACGTAGAGGTTCAGATTACCTCCAAATTCCCTCTAAATATTTAGAACAGCAATAACATTTCAAGTTACACCTCTGAACTTGCACTTCATTTCCTCCTCACCCAAGATGCTACTTACATTAGCACTAAAAGAAATTGGAGCGTATCTAAAGAACTTTTTTTTACTTCCACTCCTCTTCACACTTGAACTTGAGCACAACTTCAACTAATTATTACACATGCTAAAACCCCTATTTCAGGTGTGGCACTAACTACTTACAGATACTTCAGATATCCCCACTTACAAGGAAAAATAATTATTTCCCCGTTGAATTTGGAAAATATTCCTATGGATGTGAATATTATATGGAAAAATGCATTTTTATCCGTCAATTAATAAGGATATACTGAAGGCAGCTGATTTATCATTACAGGAATTTTGTATTGAAACAAAATGAACTAAGCAGACAAGTTATCAGCTCGTTATATGATGATTTTGTTTTAAAGTTCTCAACAAGTTTGATACTTGGTCAATTGCTCGACTTTGACGCCTCAGTCCACTCATCACTTCAGGCCCATTGGCTTCATTAGCATGCTGCTGAGGGAGATAATACACGCTCCATTCCCCCCCGGGATCACACCGGCCTCACCATCTTTCTCTCTTTTCAAATAAACCAATCTCTCCATCTTTCCCAGCCTGCCCCATTCCTCCCACCTCTTTGTCTTTCCAAACTTGTCCTTTATTTCAACCGAGATGAGATTAATTGTCATTCAGGTGATGAGAACTGGCTTCAATGCCAAGTGACATGCTCCATCTAAAAGGTGCATGTTTGTGTATCTAGGTGACACTCGTACTTAGAGGCCTTACACAAGGCGGAATGAAAATGGATGATGGGGTGGGGGTTGCTGTCCGATTCGAGGACACTTCAAAAGGACGTGCTTTCGCTTGACCTCTTTTGGTTATCGTGGAGATCAAAATGTTGACTTTTCAGGTTCAAAAAGGATTATTTCACCAGTGGTTCAGAGTCTTGTGAGGAGGTTAATTATAATGCAAGGGAGGGAAATCCAAACTTAAAATCAAATAATCGTACTTAAGAAGCAGGCCAGGCACTCAAAGAGCTCTGGGGTGACTTTACATAGTCAATGAGATAAGTTAAAGCCAACGCGTCTAGTTCATCCAGGCCCCGTTTATAATTAGGTGAAGTTGTCATTAGAAGTATTTGTAGGATATTGAGATATCGACATTATGGCTGTCTAGCTGCTCCAGTAATTAGATTAAAGAAGATTTCTGTATTCAGAACATGGACAAAGAAGGCTGACATCAATGATTAGGGGCAGAAAGTGCTCGCCAAGCACTGAAGAAATACATTCTCTGAGAGAAAAAACACTGTCCAATTAGTATTCAAACCAATTTACACCACAGCGATGTACAATCCTTAGAGCCACAAGTCTCACTTGCATCTATAAATGTTTTAATTTTTCAGTGGCCGAGATGTGGTTTTATTGTTGGAAATGTAGGAACATTTTTAAAAAGAGAAAATGTGCAATGACAGAACTAATTGTATAAATATCTATGGATGCTCCCATATGCATTGATCCTAAATTAGGTGGATTTGTATATCATTTCAAATTCTATTGCTATTTATCTAAAAATGTGATTATTTGTTTTTACTTTGAATGAAAAAGCTTCATTGTGTCTAAAATTTATAGAATTTTCTACGCATCAAGCTCTGTCATCTACTCTATTTCGATTGAAAATTTACTCAAACATGTATCCATATGTATAAGAATAAAAAAATCAAAGCGGTGACTTAAATTCTGAGAAATGGACGACAGGCTTACATGTCTTTGCCCTTCCTGAGAGGGCCTCGCTGGAGCCGGTGGTGTAGGATGCGATGACTTTGACGCTGTACTCTGTTCCGCTCAGCAGGTTGACAATCAGAATGGTGTTCACGTCCTCCCCGACAAAGGTCTCCAGAGCTGATCCAGGGGCTGCAAAAGGGCAGGATAATTGAGAATGCACATCAAGGAGGAGCAAATGACCCGTGAAGGGAAAAGGCGCGGAGCAGCAGGTTCAGAGGTGATCATTAGATTCAAATCTAGCAGGAGATGAATTCCTGTCCTCTTTTGGCCGGACCTGATCGTTTGTCCTTGAAAAACCCAGCAAACTTCAAATAGAATCCCGACAGGAGCTTTAACTCGATAATTTTTGTGTATATTATGCCAGAGGTGACTAGCAAAGCCTTGAGCTATCGGCTGTGTTCAGGTTCCGTCTGGCTTGACTCATTTCTTTGCTCCAAACTCCCAGGAGCAAAGCGCTAACTTCTGTTAGATAAAAATCAGGCTTGACATGACATGCCTCTAATTTGCAACAGACTAAGATTACTTGTCTGTCTATAAAACACTTGGATTGGTTATTGCTTTGTAGCAGAATGACCTTAAATGATGACTTCATTAATAATAATCATTATTAAAGAATGACATAAATAGCCCTGTGATTGCCCTTGACCCCTCCAGTGTGTACTCTGTCTCTGGGCCTAATGACCGCTAGAACAGGCTCACTCCTCTGACCCTGAATTGAATGAAGTGGGAAAAGAAAATGGGTGAATGGGACATATCATTTTCTGAATATTACCACAAATACATAAATGAGAAAAATTTACTCTATAAGATACTACAGGATTACTACACTAGATAAGATGACTTATCTTATGTATTATATTTGTTTGTTTCTTACCAGAAAGAGGCTGGTACACAACCCTGTACCCCATGGTGGGTGAGGGGGGGACATCCCAGCTGATCCTGAAGCGGTTGTACCACTCCTCTGAGACTCGCAGGTTTTTAGGGGCGGAAAGAGGAACTAAGAAGGATACAGAAAAAAAAAAACACATATTCTAAGTAAAATAGGCTATTGGGACACAGACAGGCTTACAAATGGCAACTATTAGTCAATATAGGAGCGTATTCAAATTTGAATAACACAGGAGGCGGAGTGAGGAACAAAGAGACAGACAGCATGTTAAGTTAAAGTAAAAAAATATTCTCCTGCATCAAAACTCCATCTAAGTGTTTAGAAAGAATGTTCAAAATAAAATGTTTTCCTTTGATTTTCTGTCAGAATTGTGATTTTCAAGCCTCCTGACCCATCGCAAGCGGTACTTTTACAGTCTGTTTGCAGCTGCTTCTGATAAATTGTGATCCTTGGCAGATCCCCTTGGTAAATGGCATACGTGAGACTCCCCGGGTCTTAAATCCCAGAATGAATCTGTTAGCTGTTCAGTTACACATTTACAGAGCAGAAAACCTCCCATTATTCTCTCCGTGTTCCATTATTCCTCCCCGGACAGAGCATCAGAACTTCTCATGAACTGAAACCTCCAAATTACACCAGCTCTTCTGCCTCATGTCCCTCTTCGCCCTCCATGCTCATTGACCATTAAAAAACCAATCATACTCTGCACTGAGCTCCCCCATCAGTATCTGCTGCAAACTTGCACTGCATGTTCAAATCCCCATTTTATAATCTCCACTTCTGATATTTTATGTAACTTCACTGGGGGTCTTTTGGCAACTGTAACATTGATTCCCCCCCATGTGTGAGCCTGTAACAGGCACATTTGATGAACTTGTTTTTAAAATGCAAAGGTGATAATTATGTATCTGAACTGTTAAGACCACAGTTCAAACACCAGCTATGTATTTGTTATTAGCTGAGAATAGAAAGAATGTCGTTTTTGAGATCTCTGGCAAAAGCAAGCATTCTTCACAGATCATTTTTAAGGTCTAATGTCACCCATTTGATGGTCCACTTTCAAAATTATTTAGGTATTCAATAATCCAGGCCCAAAGTATCCACTTTTGTTGAAGTTTTTTCTTCCCTTTTAAACACTGCTTTAATTATATTTTTCTATTTTTCTTCTTTTTATACCATAACTTAATGTCTAAACTTAAATCAGTGTAGTTTTAGAAGTTATGAAGTTGATATAGGGATTTGAAAGTCACACACATTTGAATTTCATAACTTTGCCTGAACTACTTCTCCACAAAAATCCAGTCAAACAATGTTGACCGCAGGGTCAAACGTCCAGGCTGCCTTCACACCGCTGCTTCATTTGCTTCTTGCATATTTATTCTGTGGGCTGGAGGTTAGGGTCAGGGGTTACGACAGAGATTTTAAAAGTGTGGTGGCCAGAATCCAACCCCTTTTGACTCCTACTGTGAGGAGATGTGGCAGACTATCAGATTGTTGACTCCCGGGCTAACTCTGCACGGCTGAAACGATAAAATGAACTGACCACTGAGAAATAGCCTTCGGAGGATTTTCATCTTAAAGAAAGATTTGAAGTTTTTTTATCCGAGCTGAGTCACGTTTAATCAGAGGCCTCTCAGGACACTTATCATAAAAGATAAACTTTTCACTACTGAGTTCAGCTGTCTAGTTTTCCAAGACTTTTCTGTCACATTATGCTATTTCTTCTCCTCTTTCTTGGACTACTATGGTCTGTCCTCCTCTATATTCCTTCCACACCTCTCTAACTAATCCCATTGCCCCTCAGTGGATCTGACCCCTCTGATTAGTCTGCCATTTCTGTCATATTGTCTATTTTCAGTTTGAGGCAAAAGCCCAATCAAACTCTCGGCATTCCACGCAACGCCTCCCTCGGTGGTCGCGCCGTCCTTCACAAGTTCAAATCCCCAGATTACATCGCCTTCTTTCATCACATCATTTGTCTTCACCCTAAAAAACCCCATCTTCTCCCATCTCCGCTTTCCCCGTCATTTTTCCCCAGGTGATCGTCTCATCCCTCACTGGCTAACAGGAACCATTCATCATCACCAGGTGTCAGAGGCCCACGGTTCAAAAAGTGGAGAGCATCGTTAGTGTCTGCTAATGTGTGTAATGTTCAGCACGGGGAGACATGATGGGACGGAGTGGAAAGATAAATTACTCAAATTTAGACTTACTTTCTCGCTGAAAGTCAAGTGTTTGCTCTGTAATGGACTTGGCAGCAAAGGAAGTCATTAGCTCCTGTTTTAGCATTCATGGCAGGAGGAAATAAGTGTTACTCCCACACGTTTCAGGACAGCAAAAAAAGACAACAAAGACAAACAAATGCAGCACACGGAGCTCCTTTGACAGTTTGCAATCTCTTTAACTTCCACTGAAAATTTCTTTAGAATAATGAGGTGCCCAGAAACAAGACTCTGGCTGGGTTTATTTCAAATATGCCCAAACCTCATCTTTCTTGATCTATCTCTTCTAACTGAGAGGTGCTCTGTGAAATAAAATAACATAAATATTCATAATCTAAACTCTTTAAACGGCATTGATTAACAAATATCATCAAAGAAACAAGTCTTTGACCAAGAAATGATCCTTCTTTGTTGTAGTTAATCTCTCAACTGTTGCATATTTTATAATTATGAGTGGTATTAAGTATCATTATTACATTTCTTTAAAATATATGTTCCCCAAGGATTCATGGTTCAAAATAAAGAACAGGTCAAATGCTCCCAGTTTGGCCTCATTTAATTTGGAGGTGAGCATAAATCATGCTTGATGCAGCTGATAGGAGCCCACAGCTTCTGTTGCTGCTTGCTTATTAACACTGGCCAAGTTTTTAGACATGAAACAGATTTTCCCACCCTAATCTTTTAGGTTTGGTTTCTCAAACTCACTGTATTTCTCACACCATTTACAACACATCAGTTCTATGATGAATAAGTCCAGCATTCCCTATTGCCATTTGACTTTGTTTTCCTCTAAATGAAGAAAAACTGGCACTTGGTCACAATGAGCACTTTTGAAGTAAGAAAAAACAACAGACTTACGTGTCTGCCCCACTTGTGAGGCTGTGGGTCCATCTCCCTCTGAATAAACAGGAGTGATGGTGACCTTGTACTCTGTGTCTGACAGGAGGGGCTGCAGAACCAGGCTATTCTGACCAGTGGGCACAGTCCTCTGCAGGCAAAATCAAGAAGGAAATTAATCAGATGGGGTTAAGGCATCCAAAGCTTTGCACAAGTTGTTCAGTCTTAAATATCCTTTGTGTTCACATCTCTTTACTGATTTATTTTCCTGATTATAACTACTGGCCCTCTTACCTTCTTACAATCAAGCAAGAAACAGATACTTGACATAACATTTTAAAGTCCTATTACATAACATTTTAGTCCATTTTAGGCACTAAAATTCACTCAAACACACAAAAAAAATTTAAAAAATATTGTTGGTCGGTCATTTAGATCCTGTCACCGTGAAGCGAGGGATTCAAGAAAAAATCTGATAGGAAATGGGGAATTAAGGAACCTTCTGAGCCAAGGACAGGACAAACAAAACTGTATTAGCCTTTTAATGGAGGTGAGACAGTGAGTTTCTGCTTTGGAGTTTAAGGTTTCAGGTGCCGCAGAGGTTAATTGCACCCATGTCTCAAATGTCAGAAAAGTGGACCCTTTTTGTTAAAACCGATCCCTAAATGGTGCATCCGCCCCTGTGAAGCGCCGTTTTTCTGCTCCAGACACGTTAATCTGCTTCCTGCCCCTGCAGGCTCACTTTCCCTTTTCGAATCTGCTTTTTTCTTCCTCTGTTCCTCCTGTTGTGCCATTCTTTACCTCCTCCTGCTTCTCTCTCTGATCAATTAGTTGAAGTTTATTTTGTCACATTTTCCCTTGTTAAATCAAAACCCTGTGGAGTTCTCGGTCTCTTGTTTCCATATATTTTCTTTTATCTGGCAAATGATATGTCAGCAATATCTATTCTTTGCTCTTTAAAAAATGCTAAAGTCAAGAAGCCTGCATGAAAAATACAACTTTTTGGGTGATTAATTTAGTATTTGACGACAGAGATGTTGTGCTGAGTGGTACAATTTGGAAAGGGAAGAAATACTTCGTCAAAAATGCAAACCTGCAAAATGATATTTGATCATGTACACGAGGGAAAACGGAGCTTATTTTGAGGCTTGCCCTATTCTTCGGGTGGCCGATGCTTTTGTTGTTTTGTGTGTGGGAGAGATCCATTCCTATCCTTAGGGATAACGAACATCAGATTTCAGTTTCCTGTTGTGGTATCCCACTATGACAGTCTCTGAGCCCCAGCCTCTGTCTCTCTGTCAGGCCAGTTTGCATTCTGGGCATGCACAGTCTAGCCTAGCTCCTTCCACAAACCTTTCTACTTCCTAAAGAAAACTCTTTCTAGAAGTCAGACAAACACTGCAGGCCTCAACAAATCAATTTCAGTCCAGTCTGATGAAAAAGGCAGCAGGCCTCGAAGCTGTCGCATAGCTCCAATAAACTACTTCTAGCAAGACTCTGAATGATCACCCCACCTCGTAGTAAATGTAAACATATTTTCATTCAGTATTGATGTAATTTAGAAACCCAATTCTGTTGGAGGGGGGTGCGGGGCTTGAAGGCAAATAGCAGAGAGCAGAGTAAAGTCAACAGCTGAGATATCAGTATGGAAACACGTCTGTTATACGGCAGCTAGCTGTGGACAAACAAAACTTACTTCTGAAAGGAAAGGCAGTTCCTAACCTGCAGAATACATTGACCTGCTACATTAGCACCAGGTTAAGCAATGTGCATTTGTTCTATTGGGACAATGTTCTTATACAGTCACAGAGTTGTAAGATTTCTTGGGCAACGAGGGAAAAAAAAAAGGGCTTGAAATAAATGTTCTGGAGGAAGAAAAAATACATCAATATTAAAACCTAAGTGACCTTGACTAAGTCCAAATGAAGTGAGGCATGCTGATTAACAATTTTATGGTCGTTCTTCCCAGATGTGAAGTCAGAAAATCAGGTTTGGCGTGAAGATGTATGGTCAGTTCGGTTCTCGAAAACTGTAAATGAGCTACAGAAAATCTGTGAGAGAAAAACAAGCGTATAACCAAAAACTTAAACTCTCCCCCGGCAAAGTTTTTACCCCCCAAACATCATTGTGCTTCTGAGCAGTTATGGCCAAAACTTTGTTTACACACAGCAGAATTGCTCTTGATGCCCGGCAGCTTCGGTTTATTGGACAATGAACGAAACAGTGCAGGGAGATAATGAAGCTTCAGCGGGCTCGGGATGGCAGCTGTCTGTGGACAGATGGCAGCAGACTTGGGTGACCCCATGGCTACTCTACAGACCATTGACATCTGGAAAAACCGGGGCAGAGCCATCAGAATGGACATAATAAAGTTTTATTATTTAGAAGCTTGCAGAGGAAAGAGCTGTGAGGGATTCTGACTCGGTGGCAAAATGTAGTTTGTGCGCAATAAAGAGCATTTTCTTCAGTTCTGGGTGGTGAAAAGTAGATATAAAGTTTATGTAGCAATAAAAGGCTTTTGTAATACACAGAGAAGACACAGATCATCATAATAACTACGTGGGATGTGTTTACATGCACCTGAATATTGTAAACCGGCTGGTCTTAATCAAATCGAATGATCTATTAAGCCCTACAGACTATGTCAATATAATTAACGTCCTGGTCATGAATTAAAGGTACCTTAAGATAAATTTAAGTTGCCTTTATGCTTATGTTTCCTCAGGGATGATTTAAGACAGTTGTTTACAGTTTAAGTGATTTGATCAAATTTGTCTTTCCAGCATCAGGGTGCTTGTCTCGGTGATTTGTTAAAGCAGTTCAACTGGACTTAGAAATCATCCAAGCATTACAAAGGCATCTGATTTAATGAATAAACCAGTTTTGTGCCATCATTCAACAGGCAGTTGAGCCAATTAACTATTTGTTAAATAAATGCAAAACATGACGAACTACCTATATGTGAAAGGCTAGAAAATTGTATTTTTGAACCAAAAGGGAGAATTTCAAATAGATTTTGGATAAAAACTTGATCAGTCTCAGCAAGGTTTTGCAGTGTGCCCTTAAAAAATTAGGAACCTGGACACGTGGCGGACAAACCATGAGGTGGCAGGTCTAAAAATACCGTCTGCAGTAGATGAACAGCATCTGAAAGTGATGTGCTTAAAAAATAAAAACGAAAAGACCTGACATGGAACTGTAGAGCGGCATCTGGACCTTCAGTTGATTCATACACTGTTCACAGAAACCTCTTCAGAAATGCTCTCCAAGGAAGGGTCACTGTCAAGGAATCATTCATAAGGAAGGAAAATGGGGAGAGAGGCCGAGCTATGCCAAATGAGACAATAACTGGACTGAAAATCAGTGGCAACTTGTCTTATAGAGTGACGAATCCTCCCCAGAACCCAGACCTCAATATTATTGACGCAGTCTGGGAACATTCTGACAGCTAATGGAACAAAACGCAGCCAACATCCATAGAGGAGCTTTAGAAAGTCCTTTGGGAAGCCCACAGAACTATTATTGAAAACTGTGTAAAGAAACAGTATGAAAACCTCCCTAATAGGGTCCAGGCTTTGTTGAAGAATGAATAAGATCTTTTAGATTATAAAAAAATTTGAATAGACAGAATAGGTTTTCACACCATTTTTGTTACAAGCATTTGACTTAACGATGTACAACAGGTCCTCAGAATGTTCCCAGGATAAAAGCAGCGATGATGAGAGGGAAAGAATCCGGGCACTCGGAGAGGGGATAAAGTTAAGACAAAAGCACTTCAAAGACAAAGTTTTCAAATGGCAGTGAACTTGATAACTTTAACTTATAATAAAGAGAGTAAATTCCCGTTCTGAGGTAAAAGGTTACGAAGCAGAATTGTAATACCACGTTGAGTTTTGCTTTAACATTTTCTAACATCTAATTTATGATGCTAATGCTGATTGAAATCTACTCGGCACGATCTGATCACTACAGAGCTAACAAGTGATGATTTTTTCATTATCAGTAAAACTAGAACCAGATTTCATCAGCGGATATCAGTTGTGATTATTGCTGCACATACATTTGCAATAAGATGCAAATGAGAGACTTTTTTTATTGTAATATTTTCCTTTAGTGGTTGGTAGCTTTCCCTTTGCAGCCGAGAACCGAAGACTTGCAAAACGGCAGAGGAATCCTGCCATTTTTTCCCCCATCCTATTCAGGAGGTAGCTATTGAGTGCCGCACTTGGTGATTCATAACCTGACCAGACTGCCAAACAGAACTCACAGCTGTTCGCACTTTGATAAGAGATCTCATTTAACAAGCTGCTGGTGCGAGCAGCTGGCGGCTCTTTATTGTCAGGATGAAAAGGCTGATGTGGGACCCGTGTTCAGGGTCGGCCATGGAGGCACGACAGCCTCTGGTGTGGAGATGCAACTAATATACACCTGTCAATTCACTGTCACTAACGTATAGGATGCTTTTTTGAAATATTTCAGAACCGTTAACCTGATGTGGTGAAAAGATCCCAACTGCAGCGCATGAACAAAAGTACATAAAAGGAAGCACAATTTTAGGGTATGACAGAAAATATACCACTGAGTTGTTATTTTCCACTAAGAGGCAGGCATTTCATTCAGTTCCTATGAAGACTAATATATTTATTGAAAAAAAAAGACAAAGAAATTGCCAAAGAAACTAAATGGAATTGAATGCATTAGTTCTGATTCATCTTTCTTGTCCATTTTGAAGAACTGAAATGACTTCAGCTTCAAATTGGTCACCAAAGAGTACAGGTTTCATTATGTATCAAACTAGTTTTTCCTCTCTAACCCAGACCACAAATAACTGCCCAAACTGATGAAATGGGTATAAGAAAGCACACTAAGAAGCACACACTCAAAAAAAGACAGTCAATGCTTCCTTCAACTTGGAAAATGTCTTTGATTTGGTGCCAAACCTCAAACTTTTAATACCATACAGAATTTACTAAAAATACATTTCCCTTTATCAGAATTCATAGATGTTTTTGTTTTGTTTGCACAATATGTTAGCCTGGTCTTTACATATCTACATAAGGAAGCGAATGAAGCAGGTTGTGGTCACAAAAAAAAAAATTAAGTTTGTAGCTCAATTGCTCACTCACTTCTATGTTAATAAAATCAAATAAACCGAACAACGTGCAAAAAATTAAGAAGTTGGAACATATTTTTAAAAATATGCACCTTCCACAGGGTGATATCACACGTCTGTAGATATCTCTTTGTTTTATTAACATCACACAAAGGTGCAGACACACAGGTGCAAACCTTTTTTTTTGGAAGCAGTGTTTATTTTCTGTAATGTAAAATCTGCTGTGTCTCATTAGTGTGAAACCTTCCATCTCTGTCTATCCTTCTCTGTCTGACTCATGAAACAAAGTCTTTGAAGATCTGACAGGGTTTTCATCGTCATTATTATCCTCCTCTCCCTCCCCTTTTTTCTCCAGCGCAAGACTGACTGAAGGCCTGCCATCAACTTCCACATCTCTGTCACCCACCAACCTTTGTTCTCTCCAAAGAACTTATAATCTGAAGGCCTGCCACCATCTTCATCAATGACATCCCACCTTCTGCTGAAGAGAGGCTATTTACATCCATTTAATAGCTTCCCAAGGACTTTGTGGACCTTTTACTGCTTACTTGATGAATGGTAGCAAGGACAAACTCAAAGCACTTGGACATACTGAAGCTAGGAAATTACCTCAGTCACAACAACCCTTATCTAAATCCAAACCTAAAAATATCTTTATATATGTAAATATTTATATCTATACACACGTACATATGGAGAATATTGGTCTGGGCTCACATCAGCCTACAGTGTAGAGGGTTTAACATTGACAATGACATTGCTGAGCTTCACTTGGAATATTAACATTTGAATTATAGCTCCTAAATAATAAATATGCTTGTTATTAATGATAGGACCGATAAGTTGAGTCAGCCAGCAGTTTGGAAGATTTAATATTACATTTTCAACCTCCTTGCAGTACTATAAAATCTGAACACAGGTACCCACGGAGGTCTCGGATTCAATTTCTTCTCGGCACATTGCAATTGGTAGGAGGGAATAAATAACCACAAAACTGCTGTAAACCAAACCTGACGTTAACTGTAAATCAATACATGTTCTGTCCTTTGTGGAGGAACAAGATTTAGAAACTGGCAGCGTCCCACCGGCTGAAAAACAGTTTCGAAGTCGACAAAGAAATAAAGCTGGACGCACAATTGCAGCAGAATGCAAACATAAACAAACTTATGACTTCAACGCCGCAACTAATCCAGTTAAAAAGTAACAGCAAAGTGCCGAATGGGCCTAGCCGTCCAAGCAGAGGCCCCCAGATCCCTTTTTCTTCCCTGTTTGAACCATCTCATCCGCCTCCAAATGAAGCACAGCAACTCCAACGGCCAAACTCCTCATCCTGTCCGTAACAGTGAGCCAAACCATGCTTCAGATGTAGCCCAGATCCCTCACGTTTACTCCCAGCCTCATTATTTTGGCCTCTAACCACAGCCTGTTACCATGGGTGAGGTAAATAAATCAACAGCTTCAACTTCCACCTGTTCTTCCTCTTCCTCACAGCATCCACAACATTCCAGATGCTGCCTGTCAGTTCTGCACTTCTTTCTACTCAGACTCATGTGGGAGACTCAGAGACCTCTCCGTGGTTTCCTGCTCAGTATCTTTTCATAAATATCAGAGGGATGAACAGATTAGAAGGAAGAGTAGGTCCGACTCGACATTATCATAAATCTTTGTATGTTGGCTAACCAGCTTCTGAAATCCAATTTAGGCCAATATTGTCGTTTATAATGACATTGCACCTGTAAATTGGTGAGTGAGAATTTATAGTCTTTATTCCAACCTGAGAGGAATACAAATTAGCTGCCCTACAGTTGGATATGTATTTAATACAGTGTTTTTCCACAGGCAAACTGCTAACAACACTCCGTTATTTCAGTTTACAGCAATAATAATGACGTCTTCTCATATCTTCTCTACCGATCGTACGTTTACTGATAAACCCGAGGAAGTCCAGAGGAAAAGCGGGTAAAGGCTGTCCATCTTACCGTCTCCTCCGCTCGGTCTCCCCGAACGCTGACGTAGTTCAGTCGATAATGTCTGATGTTTCTGGAGTCAGCTGGCTGCCAGGAGACCCGCAAACTAAATGTGGTTTCTTCATCAATCCTCATATTCTTCACCCCATAACGAGGAGCTGTGGGATGACATAGGTTGAAAAAGAAAAGAGAAATCAATTATATGAATGAGACACTCAGAAAGTCAAACAACCCACTGAGTGTTTTCCATTAAGTCTTCACTTGAATTCATAGTTTGCATAAGATTAGAAATAAGGAACAATGTAAACACTTCTGTCACAAAGTGGCTTCTAAACCAACTCCTGCAAACAGAAGCAGAAAAAGAATAAAAGAGGATATGTGAAGTCAAATTATGGAAAGAGAGGGAGGACGAAGAATCACAAAAGCTCACTTGCGGTCGTTGTTGTCGTTGTAGCAACAGTAGTGGTTCTTTTAGCTGAAAATAAAATAACAAAATATGAAGTAAGTTTTGATGGCTCTCGTCATATTTGTTTCATTTTAAGGGGCATCTTGCATCACCACTCCTCCCCTCAGTAATCACTGCGACATTATGTGAGAACATTTGAAACCGATTAATTCCTCAGGATGTAAGAATATTTACCGGTGGTTTCTATGAGGACCTCTTCCTCACTCTCAACCTCGTTTGCATAGATGGCAGCCAGGAGGACTTCATACTCTGAGGATGGCGTTAGCCCTGTGATCAGGTATGTGTTCACGTTGCCATTCACCAAGACCTGAAACGAGGAAGGAAATGTGGTCCATGCACACATACACATGTTCCATATCTATGGTGAAATATGAGGGCGTTACAGCATGGCAGGTCAAAGTTTAGAATGGCAACAAAAGCTTCTAAGTAAAGGGTCCACTGATGACTACAAAACAGATAATCTTCTTTAATTTTATATCCCAGGAAAAGAGTCATTAATGTGACAGCGAGAGCAAGATGAGAGTTGACTTTTATCTTTCTTTCAGCTCTGCTTCATTTTTATATCTTAATGGAATCGCCCTATTCGCATTTATCAGATTAGAGAAGATACTGCGAGTGGGTTTTAATCAACAGGAAGAAACACAGACAAAAGAAGTGGCAGCACCCAGCCAGACGGGCTCGTTTCGGCATCGCTGCGAGGACCCTCACAGGCTCATTTGAGTGTTTTCTGTGACGTTTCAATTATTTTTAATCTCAGTTACAAAAGATGGAGCCACAGAGACAAAAACATCAGCGACCAAATCAGATGGTATCTTCAGAGAAGATGCAATCTGCGGGAAAACTACGGATTAGCCCTTTCATGTTACGACCCATAGAGATGCAGTTAAGTGAGGAAAGAAAACAAGGCAGATAATGCTGAGAGATCTCAAACCTGAGACTGAAAGGATTAGACAACTAAAGGAGTGTGTGCTTGACTGCAGCCGGGGCAGGTAAAGCAGCTTAACACAGCTGCCACGCAACCCTGACACAACCTTACTGTTGACTCTGGGTTCATCAGTGCTGTTCAGGACACTTTTGACTGATGCACTTCCACTAAAAGCCAATTCATAAACAAGCTTTAATTAATAGTTCTGATAAACATTTAGCTTTTTTAACGCAGCCAATCTGAGAAAATGAATTGAACATAGATGTTTTGTATAACTTCGATGGTATATTTTTATTTGACCCCCCTTAATATTTTCCAATAAGATCTGCTGATAACTTTTTTTACACAAATCAAGAGTCAGTGCTCTGAGAAACCTTTATTACTTACAGAGAAAATATCCATTTCTAAACTCTAACTAGCCTGCCTTTGTATTCCAGTGATCCCTGTTATTTTCATTTAGTTCACTGAAAGAGTTTTGCTGAGTGGAAGCAAGGTAGTATTTATAAGAATAGCAGAGGGCTAATGACCCAGAATTCAACTGAGGTCCATTTCTAAGGTCACTGTTCTGCAGTGGCAAATCTCCACTGACTGACAACATTTTATACTCGGTGCAGAATTTAGTGCACATGTCAGAACTCGCAGTTGTATTCCAAACCCTGTAGTTAAGGAAAAGGCACAGACACACACACACACACACACACCTCCTCGCTGTCTCCTCCGTCTGTGGGCGTCCAGGTGAGTCGATACAGCACCACGTCAGAGGCCGGGTGCCCCCAATACACCCGAAAGCTGTCTGTGGATACATCAGTGCTCTTCAGATCCACCGGGTCCGGCACCGTCTCTAAAAAACACACCGAAAATGATGGTTGGCAACAGGATGGAGGGATTTGCAAAAAAAAGAAAAAACGAGAATTCCCTTCGTCTTGGGTGAGGGAAACGTCCTTACTTGTGGTAAAGCTCTCCGTCACCGCCTCAGCCTGCCCTTCATCGTAGATGGCGAAGACACCGACCGTGTACTCCGTCAGGGAGGTGAGGTTTTTTAGCAAATACGTGGTCACTGCACCGACATCCACCTGCGGGCGCAGACCCACACAAAGGCTGGTTTTTGGACTGCCCACTAAAGGTTCTGCTGACCTCTGAGCCTGATAAGACACGCTCACCTCATTGGTCTGGACTCCGCTGGTCTTGACGTACATGATGCGGTAACCTCTGACCAGCCTGGAGGCGGCGTCCCACGTGAGGCGGGCCGAGCTGTGATCCACGTCGGAGAAGCGCAGGTTCCTCGCTGGAATCAGCGGCACTGAGAAAAAACAAAGGAGAGGCTGCTGTGGACATCATCACGTCCGGTACGGCTCCCTATTCAGATTCTCCAGACTGGAATGACGGTCAGCTGCGTTTTCACGAGGACAAATCAAGTGCGGGGAAACCAAAACGGGACCATCATCCCATTGCCAAGATGTGTTTACCGTCTGTGACTTATCGTTTGTTAGCACTTTTTTAACATCTGCAGGAGACACACGATCACAGAAACGCCATCGAGTCTCAAAACTGAATTAGAGTTGTTCGTGTCAGAGTTCACGATTTCACTCTCACACCCAGTTAAACTCACGGGGTTTTCGAACAGGAGTTATTGAGCTCCACTTCTTTAATTATAAAGTGGACAGAACCTCATTACATCACTCACACTCCCTCAGGCTCTGCTTCAACTTCCTCTCTTGCTTTAATTCTCTCTGGCTGTCTCGGAGGAACTACAAAAAGGTCTGAAAAATTTGCTTCCCCTTACCATTTCCAAATTCAGCCAGAGGATCTGGTTCACTGTGGCACTCAAACTTTTCTGCTTAGAATACCTTATCTCTTCTCAGTGTAAAAAAAAAGGGGGAAAAAAGTCCCGATTGTACCGTCTTGCTTCACCTCAATTATATGGAGGGTCAGAGGAAAGACGAGGCTCACACTGAGGCAGCCGCTGTTTTTTACTGTTGGCTGTTCAAGGGGGCAGCATGGGAGCCGGCAGAGTGAGATATTAAAAAGTTTGGAGAAAGAAAAGCCTCCCAACTTTTCAAAAAGCACCAATGTAAAAGATATAATCTTAATTCAATTCTGCTAGTTGTGTAATATAGGGATATAGTGTCGTTGCGGCACGTTTCCTAAAGAGATGCTTATTTATCTCCATTCTTTCTTAAATGTGCAGATGAATGCAGGGTTCCAGACCTCTGAAACCCATCTTTTTTTCTTCAATACGATTCCTTTTGAACTCAGAGAAACGTGGATTACAAAACTGTTTCCCCGAGTTTGCTGCATCAGAGAAACTCGTGTTATAAAGCTTTAAGCCGAACGAGAGTGATCCAAAAAAATCACCAAGCAGAGAAAAAAGGTTTTAAAATCACATGAAAAGGAGCTGTGCCAACAGCTAAAAAAACACTGGGGGTGTGCTTCAAAACCCAGTTTTATGGGAGGGGAATGGATTTCCATTGAAGCAAAGCTAATTTTAAATATGTGAATTGTAAATTAAATGTAAACTGATAGTGAATGTTCCAAATATTCGATGTGGTTACACTTTCATGGCATCTGCTGCCTGAAAATGGGCTGCTGGCAATGTCCACACACTCCAGTGAGTCGATTTGGCTTTTAAAAAAGTGGCAGCGATTCTCTGGTTAATTCCTGCTGCAACCAGTGAGAGGGAAACTCCAGTAAAAGTACCAGATAACCAATATGGCTGCTCCATTTATACTTGTAAATATTCAGATTAAAAAAATTGGGAAGCTGTGTAAAACAGAAAAGAGGAGAGACCGGCCCTCTGGAAGAAGAATTTTGTCCAATTGTCGATCTTTTAAAGCTTCTCAGAAATCCTTCATTAATTTTGAACATGCCGCACTATGGAGTGTTTGATATTTTTTCCCATTGGCTTAATCGGGAAAGAAACAACTGGCAAAGTACAGGACATTTCTTAAAGTAATCACAAAATCTAGTGCATGAAGCGGTGGCAAAATAGAAAACTGAACCTGAACGAAGTTAGTTTCTTTAAAACTAAAACTATTTATTAAGTTTAAATTAAAAAAAAAAGCAACAATCTGCATATAGTGCAGTTTTAAGCACCATGTCCCTAAACTACTCATCACAGTTGATATATAGGGTCTAACTTTGGTGAGGGCACCATTTACTTTTATCCGTCATGCTGCATTTTTCAAAAAGGCCATTTGCAGACGCATCTTTTCACTTCATTAAATAGCACTCTGTCTTATCAGAGGCAGAAGTAACAGAGGAATGACTTGATGGAATGATAGATGAGAGGCTTATAAGATCAGAGAGATGTGATCTGAACAAAAATGAGCAATCGTGATTGAAAGACACGGGGAATCCGATGCCTACAATGTCCACATTCATCACGAGAAGGGAGACAACAGGAGATTTGTTTTTTGATCAATCTGGTTAAATAACTGCACAAAAGAAAGAAACAAACTATCATCCTTATTCGACCTAAATTCAACTTCTTCCACACATCATAAAGACATAAACATGCCCTTCCTTAAAGCCACAGGCCTCAAACCCTTAAAGGAAACTTCATAGAACGTTAATTAGTGAGCACGGTGGGGACTTAGGGATGGCTGAGCGGGAATGTACTCTCATCAAGGTTTCAAAACTCTCAAGAATGAAAGTGAGGTGCAGAAAATAGCTGGAAGATGGGAACCTGGAGGCCAGCGCCACACAGTGATTTTGGCACAGGCGCCTGCTAGTTTTGTTGGAAGGAGAAAAACCTGCCGAGACGTGACTTGAACACGCTGCAGCTGCCCGGGAAAAGCCAATTCACCACAATCAAACGCTGTGCAGAAGAGCGGCAAACGCAACTGCAGCAGTGGATTCCTCTGATTAGACAATTTTCAAGTCGGGACTTAAAGCTAATCAGGGAAAATAGATGCTTAGTGTTTGGATTGAAAAACTGGGTTTCCATAAACATCTCTACAAACAGCTTAAACCTAACTGGAAGATTTCTAAAAAAATAAAATAAAAATGGTCTTAAGACAGAAACTGGCATGTCATTAAGAAGAGGGCTAGTTTCCTTCCAACTGAGCAGCGCACATCTGCAATAAATCTGAATGTCCTGGGGAAAATGAGTGATTTCAGAGAAAGGACAGAACGTATTGAGCTCAGAGTTATGAAATTTGCAAGAAAATTATTTGATTTAAATGTCATCAAAAGTTTGTAAAAATCACGTCTTGTGTTTCTGTCCTTAATTTGATTTATCTTAATACTTGGCAGTCAAAATCCAGCTATTGTTACAGTAACAACAGCTGCTCAGACCAACACTATAAATGAACTGCTTACAGTTTACCAAAGCGTGTTAGAAATGAAATCTTCCGAGGGGAAACCTTTGGCTTAAGAACCTGGAAGGATAATACACCAAAATAACACACACACAGCCATAATGCTGAACTCTGTAATGGAGGGTTTTAGTTTGAGTCCTGGAGGGCTGGAACTGCTGGGACTCACGTGTGGTCTGCTGGCTGGTCATGGGGTCACTGGCCTCCTCCCCGTACATGGCGTAAACTGTTACCGTGTACTCAGTGGCTGGAGTCAATCCCTCCAGCTCCACCTCATTCACGGAGGCCGCCACCTTCACCTGCGCACACACACACACACAAACACACACACACAGGAATCATGAAAGTATGTGCATTTGGCAGAATCTCTTGACATTATCTGTCATGTTGTCTTATCCGTCTCCTATCACATCTATGCCTCAAACCCCACATTTGTGCCCGAACAAGCCAAGAATCAAGCTCTAATTTCATAAGATAATTTCTGAATGGGGCAAGGAACTTATTTTTTTTCGCTCCCAGCAGGTGAAATCCGTCAGTTATCTGCGCGCGTTGTGTTCAAAGATGTGACTTATAGCCAAAGTCTGAACAGGTGTCAGATTAAATGATTAAACTCCGGGGTAATTGGAAAGACTCAATCATGGGCTTCGGAATTGGGTCATTTCCATCACAGTTAAGTGTGTTGTTTTTTTTAATGACATAGACCTCACTGTTTTTCACTGTGGGCCACAAACCCCGCGCAGATGACAAACATTCGTCCATCTGCTCCTCTCGTTCTCCCGTCTCGTAAATCTCCTGCCTTCATTTGGAGCAAGAGAGAGCTGAGATGTTCCGCCAACAGAAAACTGAGACTGAGGTCACTTCTAATTCAGAAGCTAATCCAAGGTTTAGAGAAAAGAAAGATTAACCTGTGAAAACTTGAATTTGAATGTGAGTCAGACATGTTTTCATTAATTGGTTTGAAACAAACAGGCCAAGTTAGAAGTGCAAACTAACATGTTAGCCTTTAATCAAATTTGTTATTTCTGTGTTGTGAACTGAAACAAAACTTTGGAGTTCAGCTCTGATGTTTTAATTCACAACATTAAACCGGGTTGAGGCGTCTCCTGTTTGACAAGTCAAGACAAGTCATTGCAATCTTTCTTTTTCTTAAATCATGTGAAATAAATCAGTATAGCTGTCTATGGTATGCAGGTTATGCTAATCTTATCCTGGGATGCCCCTTGTTTCTGTCTTTCTGGGTTAAAACTGTACTGAAGCATTTTACTCTGCATGGATGAATCCCCCAAGTCGTGGCAGACAGGACCAAACTCCCAACTGGCTTAAAAATGGAAATAGCCAAGCCTCGATGCCAGGCTTATCCTTGGTACTGGAAAGCATCCACTCTAATTGTGAAGTTCCAGCTAAATAGTTTTAATTTCCTTCTACCTGCAGGGTAATGGGAAGGCAGGTATAATGAGGTCCAGTGGGAAAGGATGCCCACTGTTGGGTGCCTCTCCTACACCTTTCCTCCGGTATTTTGCATGTCTCACCCTCCACAACTCGCGGGGATTGTTTTGAAGTTTGGTTTCTATGCTGACCTGCTAACACGCAGGAGGTGGCGGTTTTGAATGAATATTCAGTTTAATCTCAAATTTGATATTTTTTAATATTTGCTAAATCTTTAGTTTTGTCTCGTAAAGCTAACTCTTAATCCCATGAAAGGAAAACACATCACAGAAAAGCAGGCTGTGAATATGATGCCAATCCTAAAACACATCCGAGAGGGTTTGATTTTGTATGATCGTGCATATCATTCATTAGATCCTTTTGATTCATTACAGTAAAGAAAATTAAGCCCAACATGCAAAACCAATATGTTGAAAAGTTGCAATGTTTTTGCTTTTCTCCTAAATCTTTTTTTTAACTTCTGTGAAGATTTATGCTATTACATCATATAATGCAAATCTCTTTTCTTATCATTCAGACAGGCGGACGCAGTTGTTTTCATATCTATGACGACTGAAAATGACTATAATCATTATTCTTCTCAATTTATTCCATTATTTTACAACATAGGGAAGGCAAATTGCACAGATTCGAACCATATCCGCATTCAAAACATGTGTGTGGAGGCCCAGCGTAGCACTCACCTGTCAGGATACTTTGATTATTTTGCCTCACACACCGTTTTCCACACCACTGTGCATAAAACACACACACAGACACCTCACCTCCTTCTCATCAGCCAGGTCGCCCTCAGTGAGCGGAGCGTACAGGATCATGTACCCTGACGCGCCCACGGCGGTCTTCCAGCGAACCCTCATGGTGCTGTGAGTGATATCGAACAACTCCAGGTCGTTGACTGTCGGCAGAGCCACTGAGAGAAAAAACACAGAAAAAGACCAAATTTTTCAAAGATGTGCTCTTAAAGACAGCTTATATCATACCAGGAAATTCTAATGAACATCAAACTAAATTACATCTTATATATTAGCAGTCATACACAGAAAAATGCATTTGGACTTTACTTTAGCCGCAATTAAAGTATTAAATTAAATCCAAATGACATTTAAAGGTCTGTCTATGAAATGAAATTCTATCACATTCAGAATGTTTAAAAAAGCCTCATATCAAAGTTATTGATGCATTTTAACAGAAACTTATCTTGCAACCTTTGCAGCCTACAATTTTCAATTTCTTCGAAATATCATTAAATACCTTTTTCTTTAATCTCTTGGAAACTGTATTAACATCACATTTTATTTTTTGCCAGCAGTGGCAGCTTATATGCAGCAACAGCCAGAGCCCATTAACTTTGCCTCAAGGTCGGCTTGTAACTTAGTGTGGATCCCCGACCAGTGGGGAGGAATTCCCCAACACTCCTCTGCCAGCCGCAAACTGAAAGAGGACAGAAAATCCTGCCAGGCCGCGGCTTAGAGACCGAACATCGGAAAGGGCTTTAGGCAACACATCCAGAATTAGAGCCCGGCGCAGGCTCACTGTCAGCAGGGTGGAATAAGGCCTTGAATACACAATGGAGCACCTGTATAGCTTTTAGAACCCAAATTTAGCCGCTTCTGTTGCAGTACAACACATGTCAACGGGCAGATCATTGTTCTTCATTTAAAAACTGTCTACTTCGCCCATGCTGAAAGACAGTGGATGTCTTCTTTTTAAATTTCTCTTCTTTCATTCATAGCTAAGGAATGTTAACTACAACATACTTGAAATACCCGCTGGGGTAAGTAAAGTCATCAAGGTAATTGTTTTGGATATTTTTGTCCTACCTGTATCGCTCCTATAAATCTGACATAAAAAAGTGATGTTGGCTAGTTAAAATAGACTGAAAATAACAGGAGATAACTATGTAAGGTAGTTTAGGGTAAGCAGATCCTGACTGGGGTAAAGAGCTAATTCTATTTCTGCTACCAAGTATCCAAGTGTCAGGGGTTTACCTGATGAGCTGAAAGGCATTTGGGCCAATAAACAAAGCAATGTTATAGTAGGGATCAGAATCTTGATAACCTGGCCCAAGCAGGGGGCGAGTGATGATGGGCCGAATGAATATCATAGACTAGGTTTTTTCAAATGTGTGTTAAGTCTCATTTCATGATCTTTTTACTTGAATAGAATCAAGTAAAAATAACTATCAAGGGTTATTTATCAAGATAAATAACTCTGAAAAAAAAACTTCATGAACTTATTCCCCAGTCAATATTTCTTGCCCCATGCACTCACGAGTGGCTTAAAGTTGTTTTCAGCCTTTCGGCCAGTTCTCCAAAAGTCAGAGGGAAATAGAACAGAGAAACAATACTACCCCAGTTCAGGGCAGGCAAAAACCAAAACGACTCACATGTGGTGGCGCTTCCTCTCAGAGCCTCACTGGCAGAACTCCTGTAGACGGCGAAAACGGCCACTTGGTATTCGGTCAGAGAGTTCAGGTAGGTCAGCTCCACGCTGTTCTCCGTCCCCTGGACCATCTGAGAGACAGATCCCACTGGGTGTTAGTCCTGGTGTAACAGTGCCAAATTACACCTAAACGTAACAGTGAAGTCAAAATCCTTTAGCAAAATTTAATGCCAATTGAATGTTTTTTAATTTGGGCTTTGCACACACTTTCATCACAATGCAAACTACAAACCTACTGCTTAATGGGGACTTTGTTTAGGACCTATTAAGCATCTAGCTAGAAATAGTTCTTTGAACTTTCGGACTGTCTCTCGAAAGTGTTCTTTGGACATTGGCAGTTTTTTCACTCATTTTGAGTCCTATGATTCATTCAAGCGTGGTCTCAATGGAAGAGTGGCTGTCAAAGAGCTATTCTTAAAGGAGGCAACCTCAACGTTACTGAAGCTGCGTGGGATTTTCTTGACAGAGAATGACAGAAAAAAGGCAGCCGACATCTGAAAAGAAGCTTTGGACTGTCTTTCAAGAAGCTATTCCTGAATGCTGTGTTAAAAAAATGAAGGACATGGACATACTAAGTATTAGTACCCCTCATTTATTTTTATGTTGCCATGAGAAAAAGTGTATGTGTGTGTGTGTATATATATATATATATATATATATACACACTTTTTATTTACACACTTTTTCTCATGGCAACATAAAAATAAATGAGGGGTAGCTCAAGAGAGCAAGTTTATAGCCTGTTCTGTTCTTGGGGGGGATTTTTTTTATATGTTCCCACCATTTTAGATCCTGCCCTGCCGTCATGCACAATGGCTGCAGAATAAAATAAAATGTGCTTGCTTTTATGATCCTCAGAAGGCAGATTCTGCACATTTCCAGTTTCCATTAATCATGCAGATCACTATGAGAAATGACCTTGTGGAGGTGACCCTAAAAGGATTAGCTAAGCAGCCTTAATTAAAACGCTGCCATTTTTTTTCAGCCGCTCAGCATTTTGTTTTGCCGCGTGCGGGGAAATCAGCAGCAAACGCTCAGCAATTAAGGTGACAAAACGAAACACCCATTGGTCATTGATACGAGCCCAGAGACACGCGTGGGCCTCCTAATAATCATTTAGCTGGATTCATTTACATTTCATTTAAAAGCTCTTAGAAAGGCTTGGATTGTGGCTGAACTAGAGGCCCGAAATAGCAGCAACATTTCTCACCCTGGCAGAATAATTAGGAAGAAGCTTCAAAACAGCTATTAACAAGCAATGGGATGAAGAAAGAGCATCAAAGTGGAAGTCAGAGGAAAAAATATTTATGTGGAGAAATATGTAATATGCATTAAGAAAAGGTGGAGATACTTTTTCTTCTGGCTGTCCTCCGCTGGCCGGGTAATAGACCACCCGGTATTTGTTGACCTGACCCTCCGCGTGGGTCCATGTGACCCGGAAGCTGCGAGCCGTAATCTCAGAGATCACGAGGTCGCGAGGTGGGGCCAGGGCGGCGGGAGCAGGGGCGGGTTTGCCATCGCCTGCGGACGGAAAAGAAGACATTGAACTTAAAGCTGAATTCAGAACTCAGGTTAAATGAAAACAAATGCGAGGAGCGTTCTTAATGGTGGACTTCAGCCGTGACCCTGCATCGCATGGGCAGCGGGGTCTATTGCTTTCAGAAGTTCAGACCTTTAATTTCCTTGTCGAGCTCATCCACGCGGTCGCAGATGGTCTTCGTGAGCCCCTCCACAATGTCGCTCATCACACTGAAGTCTGCCACGTTGTAGACGTGAGTTTTCTCAGGGGGAGAGGCGATGGCCTTCAGCTCATTCTCATCAGCATTTTTCACACCTGCATAAAAAAATCAGAGCAGGAGGAGAGAGAGCTCTGATCAGACCGACAGGGAACACGAAAAAGCGTCTGATGATGCAACCGGCCCACAATTATAAGCAGAACTTCACTCTCCTACAGGGCTAAATCATTTGTCAAACTCTGAAGTGTGCTTCCTCGGAGAACTTCTGATTAAAAAAAAACATTACATAATACAAATCATTGCCTCTCTCATTTCCTTCTCTAGAAAGTTTGTGCTGCTGGAAAGCAAAGTTTATAGAACTACTTATAATGTCGCGTCTCAGTTAAAGAACATCTGCTTCCACATAAATGCCTGATCTGAGAAAATCAGCAATGATCTTCTCAATGATTCTAATTTAACTCAAAGAGGCTGCAATCTTGCACCGATGCATATTTACTCAAGTTAATGATTGGATTTATAAATTTCTATAAACAAAGCCATTATTTTCATGACTGACTAAGTTCTCATGAAAGATGAAGTCCCAGATTTTTCAGCTTGTAAACAGCTAACTGTCTCAAATTCATGTATTAAAACAATGATGATGATGATGATGATAAAACTGGAACATGACCAACCCTGAATGTTTGGTGAATTGTGTCAAATGTGAATCGATTTCTCCATTATTTAAAATGTTCACATTTCCTTTTGCACCTGTCTGCCAATGTACATCAAAAACGGAAGACTGGTTTAGCTTTAGTTTATTTTTTTACATTTTTCTTTGCCTAAAAACATCCTGCACTAACGTTTTGAGAGGCTCACTGTCCAATGGTTAGCGGAGGCGAGTCATACCGATGGCAAACAGTTCTATCCCAGCATCTTTCAGGCTCTGCGCAGGGGGGATCACATCATCCTGGGACTTCCCATCGGTGATCAGGATCCCAATCTTCGGAACACCAGGCCTGGACCCGGACTCCACTTTGAAGCTGTTCTCCAGGATGAAGGTCAAAGCCAGGCCTGGCAAAACAGGAAACAGTGAGACATGATGCTAACTAAAAACACACAGATCTTAATCATGACAACACAGTTAGATATAGGATAAAGGGACTTCTAACTAGAAAACTGACTGCAAAGTAGCAACATAGGTTCCATGCAATTACAATGTTCTATATGCTAAAATTGCTACATTTTAAGATGAAAATCTGCTTTACATTAGCAGCCAAGAGCTAATTTGGTGAGACAAAGTGTGAACTTTTTGCACTTAGCAGGACTCTGTTCACCGCTAGGAAGTGAATCTAATCATAATATTTATTCTGAAGACAAAAAGAGCAGGTAAGGCTGAAGGCAGACATGTATGTCACAAAGGCAGCAGATGTGTTATGACATGACTGTGCTGATGATGTGTCTATGAGCCCAGACCAGTGAAAAAGAAGCTTTTAGCCACCTAGACTTTAGCGATTCAAATGTTTTAGTCACAAGGTGTGTGCATCTTTACGGTTTCCTGCTTGGTGCTATCAGCTTTGGAAGATGTTATACATATTCTTTCAATTTAGTGTAGAAAATATTTATTTTGTTGGCGTATGCTTTATTTTTATTAATAGATATGAAGAAAGGAGAAGCTGACATATGGGTATAGACGAGTGAAGTATGATACAGAGAGGAAGGTATTCGATGGACATTATCTAGTTAACTCAGTCTGACACATTCCAAAAATAACTTCGCTGACAGGCAGCTCCAGAAAATCTGAGACCTGAGGGTTGGTTTAGAAAAAATGAGTTAACAGCAGTCACTCTAACCTATCACTTCTTTATCAATGCCAAAGCGCTTATTTTGTTTCTAAGCTCCACTCGTGATGCAATTATCATTGCACTTTTATGAACTGGGAAAATGAGGTTGGAGGCGAGACCTTTTGAACCTGAATGTGAAGAAAAAGTAGGCTCTAAAGAGCACGGAGCTCACTTTCTTTATTTCTCATTTTGACATGCTACGCTCATGATCTGTTCAATAAAGTCACATCTGATGTGAAAATAACTGAAGATTTCTTTTTGTCCAAAAGCAAATCTCCTTTCCAAAGCTGAAACCTGATTGAGTTTTGTACAAGTGATACCGTCACAGCTCTAATGGTGGCCAACAACAAGTAAGTATTTAAGAATGACTTTACTCACAGTTTTAATGAGTCGTGGCTTTTGAATTAACCGATATAAGGTGCAAGTTCAGAAACAAACAGTAGTAAGATGGAGGCTCTGGGTTTCGTTTGGCTGCATACCTGTCAGTGTGTTTCCCCCTTTGTATGGCAGGTTTTTTACAGCCTCTATTACAGATTCTTTGGTGGTGTGAGCATTCAGATGCCATTCAATCCTGGGGTCTCCACTGTACTGGGCCAGGCCTGCATGACAAAATTATACAAATGCTGTGTTTTTAGCCGCAATTTCAAATCCATATTTAATTCAATTTGTGTCTAGAAATGTGCAAATGACTTTTGGAATAAATAGATACAAGGAAGGCTCCTCACCAATCCTTGTCTTGTCATATTCCACAGAGAAGGCCCTGACCAGGTTTTCCAGGAAGGTCCGAACCAGCCGGAAGTTGATGCGACCGATGCTCCATGAGCCGTCCACCAGGATCACAATGTCAGATACGGCTGGAGTCTTGCACAGAAATCCATCTTTGGATATCAATACAAGCAGAGAATTGAAAATAATGAAAGCACAATTGCCACAGAGAAAATAAAGGCTCATCATCTAAAAAACTAAAAAAACAAACCACAAAAAAGAGAATGTTCCCGCCCAGCTACTTTTGTCACAGCTTTGATGTCCAAGAAAATAAAGAATATTTGGTAATGGAAATTCAAAAAGGGTATGAATCACACTGAAAGGACATAAAAGCTGCATATCGCAGCCTGCAGCACACACTTGATAAATCTGCAGAGGTAAAAGTAGGACAATTGGATGTGCAGCTTTAGTCCCAAAGTATTACAAAGTGTTTCATTAATTCTAATGCAGTTCAACACAGTATAATTAAACCCGCGAGGAGCAAGGCACCACGTTTTAGCAGATGAAACATAACAGCTCACTCTGTTGTTTGTCTCAACAGTTTACTGGGTGATAAAGCCGACCCGACTCTAATGAGGCAACAGCAGTTCATTTACAGAAGTAGTCCAACACACACCGTCAGCCAAAGGCTAACCATATTAGGGAACAGCCATATTTCCACCAGCCAATTATCCTTCATACACGGTGCAGGAAGTCTGGGTCATTGTGGAAAACACTAGTCTTTAGGGGTACTGGTTTTAAATAGTCGCACGAACACAAATAGAGTATACTACAAAATTGCACATGTGCAGACCCCAAAGTGTGAGCAGCTCCAGTGAAAAAGTGTTGGATTGCAGCGGATCTTATTCAGAAATCAGCTCCCACTTTGATGAGACGCACATCATTTTAGTCACTGTGACTCCCTCTGTTACATTCAGAGCTCAGACATTGCTTCATGTGACAGAATGTGTTCTCTTTTGCTTATCAAGTGGGATTCCTCTTTCAAACTCTCAGTGCTCAGGGAAAGTTTAGCATTTTTTCCACACCTTCAATTTGCACCGGCTGTGTTATGTGACCAGAGCAACCCAGTGTGACATCAGATACTTTTTCTTGTTCTTTGTCATGGATCCACTTCATTCTTTCCAGTTCACATTCACAGAAGAAACTGGGGTTACCACCCTGTCTGGGAGGGTTTCAAGACTTGACTTCTTTAGACTCTTGTTCAATTGTTCAACTTGGCATATTTTCCCTGTTCACAAGACAGATCTATTTAACCCCAAATTCTAAAGCCGTAGTTAGAATTCTCACCCATTATTACAGTTATATTATCATAACTGATAATATTCACTTATTGACTCTCTGATTTTAAATTCACATACAGTTTTTTTTCCTTAACGTCTGTCATAACTGTAAATGTGGCATCATTTATGTAAAATCTAAAAAAAAAAGATTTAGAATTTTGTTGACAAGTGAAAGAAACACCTTCAATTATAGTTTGTTCCGGGCTGAAAAAGACCCCACTTTCCACAAGAAAAAAAAACAACAAATCTAGCTGGGATGTGTCCCTGTATTGTGATAGCTTGATTATAGTATTGTTGGGATCTTTAGGCACGAACATGTTAAGACAACACACAGAAATGTAGCCATGGGGGTGCAATTATTATTCTTATAACAGCCCTTAATGGGTGTGCTTGCTGTAACTTGATAAAGGGACCAAAATCTAAAAAATAAAAATAGGTTCAACTGACCTCTTAATTTATACAGAAAAACAAAAACATAATTTCATGTTTTTTGTTTCAGTATGATTTTTTTTCTTGACCTGGCTCCGCTAGGGATCTGCTTCTCATTTTGCGTTTTCTGCTGGGACTGGCACACTATTTTCTTAAAGATGTCAGAAAGTATTTCTCTCAGGTCGCAGCACGCTTTGACATTTCATAAGGTGGAGTGGCGGGCGTATATCCATGTGTGAATGTTTGGCGAGGTGGCAAGGCCATTCCTCAGCAGTCATTTCATTCAGTATTGACAGGACCTAAGTGGGGTACTTCTTACAAGTCTCAACAATGATGGAATTTAAACTTTGTCCTATGTTTAACAGAGGAGTGTGTGTGCTGCTATCAAATATGACTTCAGAGGGAAGGTGAAGGAAGTTACACATGAGTCATACAGTTCCTCAATCACATTGAAAAGATGGGCTGCAGGGCGATTGTTTGTTAGCTGTATTCTCAGCAGCTTGTTATTGGTTTGGCTTAATTTCATAAAAAACATTTTAAGGTGACATATATGTTTTTCTTTCAAGCAATGAAAGTCTGTTCCATTTGCAAATGGCTGATGAAAAAAAGAAAAGAAAATGAAAGCAGACATCATTTGGTATACTTTATGCATTTGGCCTTTTTTTCTTCTTGCATTTCTATCTCGCAAAAAGCATCCAAAAAGACACAGATTGAAGAGAAAGATTACTTCAATAGCACATCTGCGGGGAAGAAATGGAAAATAGCACCTGGACTGATGGAAAAAAAAGAAAGGAAAGCAAATGAAAAAGCACAAAAGGTTGTACATCGGAGGGTATAACTGCAAAAATACCCCTGTTGCAAATGGTCGGCTTTAGTTCCTTCCTGCTCGATTTCATAGATTTAATTACTTTTACCTTTAAATCAATACATGTGAGATACTATGAATAAGCATTGATGAGCATTGTGCAAACCACAGCTAGAATCTCTGTATGCTTTTGTCATGGTAATGCACCAGGGAGTCTGCAAACATATGGGGCTCCTTATGTGTTCCACTTAAATCTTATGTACTCCGTTTAATCAATCTTTGAACATCACAGTGTTATAACACCTAGTCAGCCACCCATAATGTATCATCTGTGGCAGAAGCAATGTGATTAACAGACTGGTAGGAGCCACAGTTGGTTTTGGGTAAATGTTTCAACAACAGAGACAAAAAGAAAGTTTCTGAGGCACAAAAAAGTCTGAGGCCACAGCTCTTGGCTGGAAAAGAAACGGCATTTGTTGCTGGTTCAAAAGTTTATTCATGAGGAGTTTGTTCAAAAGTAAAGCAAAAAGATTGACTGGCCTGTCTGCCGAGGTGAAGGAAAAGCTGTTCTAAGGCACAAAGGTGAACATTTACTCTGTTACAGACCGAGAACAGTCAATCCTAACTAGGATCTGTAGGGGGGAAAAAATACAGCTTATGATTCCTCTGAAAGTCTTTTTAACAACTGTTGTCGAGAACATTTTCTTCAAAAAAGTTTTCCTCAAATTTTCTGTATGAGTTGTACATTTTAAGTTTTATCATATCAAAAGCCAATAAATCTGCATTAATTAAATTTTTAAAAGCTGCTGTTGGTTGGAATTCAGGAAAGTGTCATTTCTTCCACCTGTGAGTAAAACAAGCTTGGAAATACTTTGCTGCAGACAGCTGGTCAAACAAATGTTCTGCCATTAGACTGCATGAACAGACAGTGAAGGAAGCATAAGCTGGAGTTTTCTCCTTTAGTAATTAGAGGTTAGAAAACCATTTCTCTAAAGTGATACAAAATTTCTAATTATAAAAGAATACTTTTAGCATGATGGCTAAAAAGTAGACTGACAATGACAATAAAAATAAAACAAAAACAAAAACTGAAAAGAGAATGGATATACGTTTATATCAATTAGTTAAAAACTTTCCTCAGGTTGTTTCTGTGCACGTCAAAAAGTGTAAGCGGCACATCCTGAGACAGTGAATGTCAGGAGTATCAAGAAGAGGACATGACCCAAGTTGGTAAAGTGTAAACAATATTCTAATGAGTCCTTTCTGTTTACTGGTATTCTCATACATATTCATGGCTGCGAGCGGGGCCAACAGGTACGTGGAGGCTCAGCCTGGATCCTGCACTTCCAGAGGCCATTAAAAATGTCAGGGTTAAGAGTTCAATTACTCCCACTGGTCAGTGAATAAAACAAGTTCTCGAGACTTCACGTTTCCAGTTTTGTGCTTTCAATTTGCTCTCTGTCGGAGCTGTAACTTTGTAATTGTTAGTACTACTATCAGATGCAGGATTTCAGAAGGAGTCCCAACATACAGCTCTTATGTGCTAAAAGACCAATGTAATGTTCAAAGCTGAGACCTCAAGGCTACAAAGGATGAGCTGCGACCGCAAAGCCAATAGCTGCCATGTCAAAGGTGAATTAGACCACCTTGAGCTGTTTGCTATATATTCATAAAGTCCCGTACTAATTTACATGCCATGAAGTCAAAGGCCAAGTGCCTCAGACTCCATCATTTTACTGTGACATGAAAGCCTCATTTCCAGCTCACAGAAATTCCACTCAGTCATCAACGTGGAGAGAGATAAACTCCAGCTATCACACAATCTTTATATGGGTTGTCAGCTGTCAACAAAACTACCCAGAGGAGCATTTCTTCATTCCTAAAGTTTTGCCTCGCACATCTATGGCAATTTGAGGACAAATCAGCAATTTGTTACATATTAAATCAGGCCGTGTCTTGAAATGGACAATATTAAAGTCATAGACATTAATATATAAATTTCCCCAAGACATGTTATGTATGCTTTCATTGATAAGGGGTTGCAGTATTATTCACATGCTGCAGTATGTGAGTAAAATGTGGATGGCCACTACAGTGACAAGGACAGAAGTAAAGTCAAACCGCTATTAAAACAAACCCAAACAAGCCCAGGACAGCACATGAGCTACAGCTCATTTCAGTGAGAAACAAAGGGTTGAAGATTAAGAAAACCAGGCTTGTAGCCAGTGGAGAAGAGTTTGATGCTTTATTTCTATACAGTCAAACTCATGTTGTGTACTATATTTTCTGAGACATTCTGAACAATGAAAATGTTTTTCAGCTGTCTGGCGTCCTCACTACCATTCCCCGCTCACAATTTATTTCCATCAAGTCTCAGATTGGAAAAAAAAACTGTAATTGGAAAAGTTTGCATTTAACTTTCTGATTGTTGAAACTTGCACGAGAGTAAATATTTCTTATGCAAATGACAGCAAAGTCAGAAACTTGATTGCATCTCGTGAGCTAAAGCACAATGTTTGGGGTAACCGCACACCAATTTGCTGCAATTTTCTTCAAAGACACCATTTTCCACCCAGCACATCCGACTCCAAACAATTTCATCAAACTTTGACTTTTATCAGATGATATCGGAAAGGTTTCTGGGGAGTACATAGCTCTGCATCTAAAAAGAATTCAGAACAAAAACAGTCCCAAAACAGGAGTCTTTAAATATCACTGCACCTCAGACTGTAAACTATAGACACAAAAACTGTTGGGTCTGTATCAGGGGTCGTATTCAAATTATACTCTATAATATTGAATCAATTATTCCCAAGCAAATATAAAATGACCCAAATAAAAATATTCAAGAAATGCATCCATAATAGCACAACATGGGGTCAGCTCAGACAAACCATGATATAACAAATATGGAGATGAAAATGTGATCCCTCTACTTCATCAGCTGTTAGATTGGTCTTTATACCTTAAGGAGTGAAATACCAACCGAAACAAATAAAAGATAAAGAACAAAATCTTAATGTGTTCATTTAACAGATTAAGTTCCTCTACCTGAAATAAGAAAACCAGACGACGCAGAGTACACTGTGCATGTCTTCAAAACCCCTCCAGAGGTCATCTCAGGGCATTGTTTGATCCATTTGACTACTTTGGATAGTTGTTTAAGACCATTTTATTAGAAAATCTAATGGCAACAAAGTCAACATATCTCAAAGGGTTTAATGCTTTCTTTGTGTTTCTCTTTCAAGTTTATCTTCACCAAGCCCTCAATATGAACGGTTTCAGGGTTTCAGTGAACAATCTCTAAAGGTAAACACCCCAGCAGACGCCACAAGGCTGCTTTCCAAGAACAGCGACCAAGGACGAGCACTTGACAGGGAGACAAAAGCAACCTGACAACGAAGGAAGTCTTTTGTCACCAATTCAGCGGAAAGATGCAGCCATTACGAGCATCCCCACGGTCCGGCTCGGCAATGAAAATTTCATGCTTTGTTCTTTTGTATCCGCTCATGGGAAAGGCGACTTCATGAGCATCACGACATAAGAGGCGTGGTCCCACTGGAGAAGCTCATCGCTTTTCTCACTTTCAGCCACTTTTTTTTTTTATGAAAATTTACAGACGATCAAAATTTGGCCTGGATAATAATCCAAAGATTTACTCTATTTTCAACCAGCGATTCACTTAATATACTCTGACTGCAAAGTAAAAATATCCCAGCGATGTCTGCAAACAACAAAGCCACACAAAGACAGGCAGTCCATTCAGTCGGCGGGAACTTTGCATTTAAATTGCTTCCGACAATTCTGATCTCGAGTGTTCAAACTCAAAACTTCCCAAACCTAAAAAGATTGGGAAGTTAATAAATTCACTTTGAGAACAACCATCTGGTAGTGTGACAAAAAAATATTTAAAAACATTTTTAAAATGCCATCTTAGACTTAGCAACTCTCCTTCTTCAGACCAAAGACAAAATTGAGTGTATTGAGGTTCATTCAGAAAAGTTAAAAAGCGTGGAAAACAACAACTTGGTCTCACTTTGAGAGTTCTTCCCAGTACAGCCGGATGAGCTAATCACAAATAAGATCAGTGCTGTTAATGGTTGATCTAATTTTGTCAGAGTGATGTCAATCCTCACTAAATGTGTTGTGCATTTTATTCCATGCAGCTACAGACCTGTCACCAGAGTGATGCCACACCTTCTTGTTAGCAATATCTTCAGAACGCCACGTCAGAACCCCTGGGGACTAAAGTCACAGCGTTTTCTTCTCTACTCTGAGCTGTAAAAAAAAAAAAAAAAAAAAAACAATGAAATTTGCTAGTGGATTTGCACCCTTTGGGATCATTTGGAACTTGTCTTCCGAGGTTGCTTATTAAAGAATTTCAAAATGTTCTTTTCTTTCCTCTTCTTTCACACACTTTCGCAGACTAAAAACTGAACTCCGATGACACCTTCATGTGTTCTGTATATATGTCTATGTTTATGCATTTAGCAGACGCTTTTATCCAAAGCGACTTACAACGTAGACACGATGTTACAGTTATCATAAGATCCCTGGAGGAAAATCCCTATTCAGAATCAGTGGTGACAGCAAAGAGAGAGAAGGAAGTGCTGAAAGAGTAGTAGAGGGGGTATAGAGGTATGAGTAAGAGTTAGGATAGGAGATGTATGGGAATGATGGAATAAGAAACCGGTGAACAACTGATTTAGCCCATCATTCCTTCAAAGAAAAAAACATTAGAAATGAAAAATTTCCATTTGTTTTTAGTTCACATGACAAAAAAATAGCATGAAAAAAAAAGATTCAAGTTCAAGAAAATGTGCTATCATTTAATAAACTAGATATATCTGTAAATCAAATAACATAATAATTAAGAAAGTTAAACTAGAGGAAAGACAAAACAAAAATGGTGGCACAAAAACATTCAAAGAGGAATGCAAAAGAATGAAACAATTAAAACCAAGTAGAAAAGAGACGCAAAAAAAGAAATGCTGAGGAACAAACAGACAGGGAAAAAAGGCTTCAGACTAACCACCTGAGGCACAAAAAACAAATCTTAAAGGAAAAGAATCAAAACCTGAAGCTAAAAAAACAAACACTACGAGGATAAACAGACACGTGGATCCTCCAAGCTTACCTGCAAACATGCACATGACTGTGGGCAATGGAGACACAACCCTCCTTTTTCTAAATGAATGCATGGCTCAAGCTGCTGGTTGGACAATTTTCTTCCATTTACCTTTTTCTTTGTAAAGTATGAGCTCAATTTTGTACATGAATGTCCACACAAGTTAATATCAAACACAATCCGTCATGGAAATGGCTGACTGAGCGGCTAGTTCTTATGGGGAGTTAGTTATTATAGATAAAGACACAGAAGCCCAAAAAGGTCATGGGGAGGTGTAGTGGAAATGTGAATGCACTAAAAATGATGTCCCCTTCTTAGTGCTTTCAATCTAGCAGATGTCAGACCACACACTGGGCACCATGCAGCTGATATTACACCACAGCCCTCCCCTGGTCTGTCTCCCTGATCCAGCCATTTGGAGCCCACCATTTCTCTCTCAGATCTAAATGAGGTTGTCACAGTGTCAAATAGAGGGTGATGGAGCTTCAGCTGCACTGGAACCTCCCTGCCTTGCTAGCATTATTGCCAGCCCACAGCCTCTCTCCCTCTTTCTCCTTCCAGTTTCACTAAATCAACAACTCCTCTCCTCTTCAGCCTTCCAAGCACCACGGAGAGGATTTATTGGGTCATCACTCATCTTAATTTTTGGTGCTACAGATTGGCATTACTTCCAGTTGCTGTTGGTAAACTCCTGAGGGTCCATCATCTTCTGTGTGTGTGTGGCCAACTGAGGAACATTGTACAATGAAAGCATCAGAGCAGCCAATTCCATCTTCCTCCATGTTTCTGCATTCATTATTCCTCCCCCCCCCCCTCCAGTGGCTCACTTACACAGAAAATCCATCTGTGTTGAAAGGTACACTGTGTGCATTGCATCAAATTTCCCTCACGGTTACATCACACCAATTTCGTCAAGAAAGTCAGATTGGGAAAAGGGACTGGTGTGCAGCATTTCCAGTGCCCGGATGGTAGAAGTTCCCCCACAGGAACACAACTTGTTCATTCTCTTAAGAGCTGTTTGAAGGCCACATCTTACTTCATTTTCAACAACTTTTGCTGCCGGGCAACATGCCAAAATCGTATTCCTAACACAATTTCTTTATAAGTTATTCAACTTAAAACTGAATAAGTCAATAAACTAACAATAAAAGGCCCTCAAATGCTGTAATGTGATGAAAACTTCAGTCTTTCGTGTCAATAAAAATCAATGCAAAATCTCTCAGAAGCAAATCATAAATAAATAAAACAAATGGCTCAATGGATAAAAAAAACAATTCAGCGAACATGGTCAAATCCACTCACATGCAATTTTGTATAGCCTAGTTTCTATGAACCAGAACCAAACACAGCCCAGTGACAGGGAAACAAATGCTCTCCTAGTTTTTACAAGAGCTCACACCGACAGAGAAAAATCATTGCCATTGTTTCAGTGCTCAGATATAGCACCATCTTCACCATGTTCAAGCTCAGGGGGACAAATTCAGGTTTCTATGTTCATTTAAACTCATGTGAGGGGAAACTTTGAAAACAAGCATCTCGACAAAAGAATCTAGTATCTGGAGAAATCTTTAGACAGGCTACACTTCACCTGCAGCAGTTTGCAGCTTCTAACAGCTTCCAGAGCAAAAAAAAATCAGAAGGAAGCTTCCAACAGACACTTTTCCTCAGAGGGTTTGTGCAAAAATAACAGTGATTGCAATAATTACTAACATACAAACGCCTTATACCCAACACCAACCATTTACTACATAAGGCTCAAAACAAATAACAGGGAAGTGATTTCTGTCATTCAACAGCAGCATATTGTGCAAATTAGAAAATAAAAAGATCAACAAATCAATATGTCTAAGTCCTCATATGCAGCAGTGCCAATCTATAGCTGAACTCCCCTCGTGCAGCTGCTCAGCACCACAGGCCATTCGCTGCTCACTCTGACAAGTTCACACAAGCCTGGCTCCCCCTCTGCATCCACTTTGTCAGTATTGACACATGCTAGCTGCAAAGAAATGTGTTGATTCAAAAACAGGTGCATCCATATAAGAATTTCGCAAAACCATTTTTTTGCCCTTTATTTCTGTCACATTTTGAGAACAATACAAAAACTGCTTGAATGAAAATCCTTCACAGATAAAAAAAAGAGTGAAAGGCCTTTTTCTAAATGCCTGCTTTGAATCAACGGTTGAAGCATTTCACCGTGCCTAACATGCAGCACACAGCTAACTAAAGAATAATACTCTTTATTTCCTGTCACCCTCTTTATTGGGTGACAGGAAATGCCATTTCCTGTCACCCAAAGAGGCTAAATATTTGTATCAATCATTTATTACTGCCCAGGATTATGTGCACCGACCCTTTATCCATAATTAAAGCGTTTTTCTGAGGATTATAAAAAAGGTTTCAGACATCAACTTGCAATGATTTTAATTCTTAGTTGTAAAATAAATAAATGTGGTTATATTGTAGCAATATTCAGTAAAGATGAATGTCGTTACAGAACAGCAGCAGAAATGAAGCATAATTTTTCCATGACCTATAAACGTATCCTGGTGAACAGCTACACAAGATTCATTCAACTATCCGACAACACAATTAAAGCTCACATGTCTGGTTTGGACTAGATAAAGCTTTCATGTTCCTCTATTTTTAGCTAAATCGCACGTGGAACACCTTGAGTGAGGACAGGAAAAGTACCGATCAGCAAATAAACAGTCAGTAATCGGCTCAGACTCTCAGTTTTGGGGGAGCTGAAACCGATCCGTGTCTATGTTTATGTCACACACACATAGTTCCTTATGATATATGCGTGCGGACACACACGCGTGTGTGCACGCACGCCCCTGATGAGTGAAACATGTGACCTATGCTGCAGTTTCATTATCCCGGCCGGCCCGCTGTGGACACACTGTAATTATTGGAGCCTGAACAAATGGACGAGGAATCAAACCTCAATTTATGGGTCATGTCAGGTATACATATTGGTCTGTACCAAGAATACGATTTTATGTTCAGTAATTGAAATGTCACCAGCTGACACACTGAAAGAGGTTTAATGTCGTTTAGTTAAAGATCTAACACTGAAAAATGCCACAAATTTTAACTGTCTGTGAAATTCTATCCTGAAGGTCGCTCAGAGGAAATAAGGGATTACTTTGCATAATTGAAATAACTGAGTGTATTTTAGGAATATAACAAAATATCAAATGAATGCAAAGTCTAAAGTTAGGTTTTTCTGTAGTTCAGTCACTCTGTTTGTAAGCAAAAGTAAAGAAACTGGGACTGTGAGCATCAGTGTACCACAACCTGTTCAGATGCTAAGTCAGGACCCGGTATTCTACTTAGCAAAAAGCATTTTGTACCTGGAGAAGGAGGACACTTCATTTGCATCACCGTTAAAATTAGAGACGACTGCTAAGCCGGAGGAGCAGTCGTCTGCCAAGGTCCACGGTTCAACTCCCACCTCCCTGGACCACATGCTGAACAGTCCTTGTGCAAAACACTGAACCCTTCAGCAAACAAAAAACATTCCAAACAAAAATTAAATGAATATTTAGTTCACCTGAAATGTCGGTCCTCGTGCACATGTGCTTTGCATGCAAAGGAATGTTAAAGCAGACACAGACAAACCCACAATTCCCCGTCACTGATCTGTGAGCAGGGGAGCCGTCGACAACAGCAAAGCATGACGTGACAGCGCGCGTAGATTCACCCGGATAACTGCACCCCGGCCGCGAATATTTCAGATTCCATTTGGGTCTCAAGCTGGGTAAGCTCTGGCGTATCTGTTAATGCAACAGTCTCACACCCGCCTCCCAAACTTGCCAAACACAGGCACAATGAAGTATTTAGATGTCAAACAAAGTGAAACGTGTGAACATTCATGTGGCATGCATAATTTCAGATGTTGACAAGAGCAGTTTACAGAATACAGCAAAAACAACGCACGCTGCCATGGCAACTAGCCTGGGTCACAACGTTTTTGTGAATCAGGCCCCCCTTTCCTGCGAGAGGAATCATCAGGTTATGTGTCAACTATCGAATATCTGGAAAAAGGCTATAGAGACTACATTTCAAATGCTAAAGTTAAATGTTTTATTTGTTTTAGTCAAGTGTTGTTTCCATAAAACTACAGTGTTTTGCATTGCAGGGCAGATTCTCCTCGTCAAAACAGACAATTTCTAGACTTTTTAGTGTTTTGGTTTTGCAGTTTAAGGTTTTTGTGACTGAAATCCAGGAGAGTACCGCAGGAAGGTGACAGGAGGGTTTGTATGGCTGCACAGTGCCTGACGCGACACCACTCCGAGTGAAGCCTCAATATAAAACTCACAGGGGACTTACAATGTGTGTAGTGCATCATCAGAAAAAGCCATTACAGACGTTTCAGAGCAAAAAGGCACCCCGAGGACGGAGGTTCTGACAGAAACAGGGACTGTACTGGTAGACGGGTGACAGCTAAATGGCTGCTGTGCGAGCAGGAGAGTGTGCAAAAGGTCCACCCTCTGACTCTTAGAAAAGAAAGAAGAAACTGCAGTAAGCAAAAGCAAACCAAATGTAGAAAAATACAATTTTTTCCAGCAAAAACATAGCGAAAAGAAAAACCGTGACCTGTGGAGGCATGTATAATAAAGTGTATTAGTAAAGTAAAGACCAAGAACACAATTCATCAGGGAAAAAATAGCAGCAAATAAGAAAAAATTATAAATCACCCACTGGAGAGTTGTGCTGAGACAACAAAATAAAGATGATGGCGATTTGCTCTGTATGCATAGAGCCCCAGAATGTTTGGACTGAGAGCTGCACAGGTACTGAATATGAGGGTGTTTTTCAGGTGAAAAATGAGCCCAAGAGGTGAATAAATAAACTGGTTGGATACAGCTGGACATAGGTGTTCATATTGAAACATATATGCGAGTTAGTAATGTAAAAATACAAACTAATAAGAGACGGGAGGACCAGATAGAGGACAGACAGGTGTATGTAATGACCTCAAGGGACACCTGCAGATTACCAGTGGGTGCTCTGAAACTAGAGACACAGACCAGATGAGTTATTGTGCTCTCACGTCAACTTAGTCTCAACATTCATCACACAAAGAAAGACAGCCGGCAAGAGAATTGAACGGACAAATAGGTTGATTGATGAGCGCGAAGACTGGAAGCTGCAGGCACCTCCAAATGCTGCTAAATAAACCGCCCACGTTTCAGCATGCTACCGAGGTTAGAGGGTCACCTGTTTGAGATCACCTCACAACACCTGCTAGATTAACACATTAACAAACAAGTGAGACCCTGAGGCCCATCAGGACCTCCTGCGGTCCGAGAACCTCAACAGAATCCACTCCGTTTGACACAGTGGTCTGTCAGGCCGCAGCAGGGGGCCTCTAATCGAGGAAGCTTGAGAGAAATAGGGACCGAGGTTTATCACACCAGACAGGACCCCAGATGCAGGCCATTAAAAGAGACCTCTGAGACATCCAGCAAATAGAAGCCAAGCATATAGCACTCATGACATGATATAACCATGTGGTAGAAATAGTCTGAAGAAGATTTAGTATCAAATATGGGTTAGAAGACCCCAAAGTAAAAATGAAATGGGCTAAGATCCTGTGTAACTTCCAGGTCTCAGCTATTAAACGGAAGAAGACGGCAGCGGTGGCAGTAAAATGGACAAACGATGACATTAGTGCTTATTAATCTTCTATTTTCCATCAAAATGCAAGTTGTGTTGCTCAGCCTCATCACCTTCTGCGTGGCTAGGTGCACAATGTACTGAGTCATAGGTGCTGTAATTAGTAGCTCTCAGCTCAGGAAAAGATGAAGACTTGTGGAGGAACTGTGCCTTTCATATTTAATGATCATGATCTCACTTGACATTTTCAGTGCAAATATTTGATAGCACGAAGAAATGTGTTACCAAACCAGCCGTCTTTCCTCAAACTGAACACCAGCAATTAGATATTAAGCATGGCCCACCATCAAGTGAGCACTCCAGGATATCTTTCATAACGCCACAAAAGTGAGACCCCAGTAGAGTCCGGAGGGACTGCTGTGATGCTAATTACAACTGCCATCTGCTACCTTCAATGACCAGTATCTTTAAATCTGACCCTATTAAGTATCAAACTCAATCGACGTGTTCCTTGACATTTTTCATCTGTGAGGACGTCGGCGACCGGCAGCCAAATCTTTTTGAGTGGCAGCCTTGCTGTCAAAGGTGATCGGCAACAAGTGCTCCCCGAGAGCAGGCCTGGACAGCTTATAGCTGTGGTATTCAGCAAGTGCGGGCAAGGAGCGAGCTGTCGGCTTTAAGCGCGAAAAAGGAGAAGCAGAAACAGGTGAAAGTGTGGGGACAGAAAAAGAGGAGGCCGTGTGATGAAGGCACAAAGAAGGAGAAAACCAAAAGGGATAAAAAAGGGAATTTCAGGAAAGCTTGTGACCAGACGTAATCAGAGGGTATGCGGCATTTTTCTAAGCACATACACTATGTTTCAATAAGGTTGAAGACAAGATTGAGCACATTTCAATTTGGATTTAATTCACAGTTTACCGCAAAAGAGTCTGAAAATAACACGGTAGAGGCAAAGGAAGGAATAAAAATCAAATATTTACCAATAGCACGGATCAAAACGTGTTGCGAGAGAACATTATGCAAACACAAAAAAGAGTGCTCATGAAAATAGAGATATGGAAGGAACACTGGAGGAGTTATGCCTCGAGAGCATGCTGTCTCTGTGGGAGTTTAGGACCGGAGGGGCATCACAAGAAGATGGAGGTACGCTGAAGTCACCAGAAAAGCTATGGATTGGCTCTAATGTCCTCCCACATGTCCCCTTTATTACAACAGTACCACAAGATTTTGGTAAAAGATAGACTAAACTTTGTTCACAGCCAACACTTTCCCCCCTTTCCTTTCCTTCTTTCCTTCCTTCTTTTTTATTCTTATTATTTGGTAAATTCCTCCAACTTTGGCCAAATGTCTGAGGCAGAGACTGTGGTTCACAACTCTCCATCTTTGACCAAAAGCACCAACTGTTTAAATGCTGCTTCCAGTGAGATCTCACACTTCCACTGATCCCCCCACCCAAACACCCCCACCCCCCCACAGTGAGAGCGTCTGCTGTTGAAGCGGCTGCTTGAGAGTGATAGATGGCAGTGAAATACTGAAACTAAACACAAAGCTGAACCAACACAAACGACACGGCATCAAAAGGAGATTTGAAGGCATCCCAACATGCACATGGAAAGTAGACAGGAAAAAAAAAAAGTAGACGCCATGAATGCCTTCCATTTTAATCACAAAACAAAACGAGCTAACGGTTGAAGTTTGGCCCATGCTTTTTCTAAATCAGTGTAATGTTTGAGCTCACCATTGCATGGTTCAGAGTAACCAATCTCATGTGCCACATGATGGACTGTTTCTTGAAAGAGAGAAACACTCAAATAGGTGAGAGGGCATCAATGTTTTTAGGTTAGTGAAGATTAAAAAGGAGCCATGTTTCTTCTGCAAGCAAGTAATGGGCAGACTTGCCCCAATTTTCTCCATTATGGATGTACACATACTAATGAAGACATCTTAAGCCATGAAGGGGGGGTGGGGGGGGCATAACTAACACCTGCACAAGAGATGTGATGATTGAATCAATTAGAGGAAAGGAGGATGAACAGCTTTGCATAATCAAAAGATGGAAAAAATATAACATAATGAAACCGAAGGCTCTCCAACATACTAAACTATTTCTATCATACACTGCAAATTTGAGACATTTGCATGAGGCCATTTTTATACATAATGATAACAAGATTAAGAACCTGAAGTTTTTTTTAAATGTATATTAGACAGGAATTATGGATGTCTCAATTTGCTATAGTAACTTAAGATAATGCGAGAATATGCCTGTTTAAAAATGCATATAGGCAAACTATAAACATATTAGTTTCACCACAAAAAACAGCACACTAAAGCCCAAACCAGTGTGTGTGGTTTGAAGTCGAGTCAACATGAGCCTTTTCTGTGCAAAGATTAAACAAAGGTTGGAATTCTCTTATGTAAAATTCTGTAAGTGCATTTAATATAAAAAAAATACAGTGACATTAGTGTTGCCACTTCATTTTAAATGCTGCTAAGGATTAATTGGGTATTAATTAGCCTTGGAGTAAAGAAGAAAAAAGAAAAAAAAAACAGGTAAAAATACTGCCAGTCTACAGAGTGACAGATGGAGAAGAGAAAAAAAAAGACCAAGACTTGCACAAATTTGTAATCTTGCAGAGCCCTAACAGCAGTAATGAGACAGAAAAAGAACATTTATGGGAAGTCCAAGTTGTAATTATCTCAGAGTTTTGGATCATGTCCCTTTGGACTCAGTGCTGGCTTTCTCCCTCCCTTCCCCCCAGTTTTCCATCATCCCTTCTTTAACTCGCCTTGTGCAACACATGCAAACACAGTTTGTGGAGTCTCACGGCCATATGAAAACATCTGTCGAGCTGTAAGACAGAGATGGTCGACACCAGATCTGTACCATTTGTGTAACATGTTAGCTGATTATGCACAGAGGCAGATGTCCTGTGTTCTGTTTGTTCTTGCTTCAAAGCATATCCCATGTGATATTAGTCTGAATGTTCTCTTCTCTCTGCATGTCATGAATAGAAGAACAAAGGATGCTTAATTAAGACACTTATGTAAACCTCTTTCGTGATCACTGAAAACAGGCTTTACACAAAAAGCATCACTGGACTATTTGTTAGAAAAAAAACAACAGCACACATCTAGTTAAAAAGGGAGTCATACAGACAAATAATGAAACCTGCTCTTAGGATAAAACCTGAGTAACACATTGGCTTTAATTCTGTGGCAGCATAGATAAACTGTTTTAAAATGAGAGATAGTAAATTTACCATGTTAAACTAAAAATGTGTAAGTTGACTGTTGCATCCTCTAGATCTGTTTAGGCTTTTTAAACTTCACATTCAGGCTTTTTAGACTTCACATTCAAGAAGAGCATTTACATTCATCCAATCACAAGTCGGAAGCCACCACACCACACTCTGTAACCAAAAGTGGTTACAGAGGCCCCATGCTGTGTGACAAAATATAGGGATTGTATGAAACCTCAGACGGGGACCAAATGACCCATGGAGATCCGAGTCAACTTAACATATGTAATTTTAAGAAAAGCCCCAAAAAAACTTTTTTTTTAGGCCGACGGGCTTGTAAAATCTCTGCCATCTGGAGGAAATACCAATCTGTAAAGATCCAGAACGACCCTTAAAGAGGTTTGTGCAGAAATTCACCAAAACGAAATCTAAGTTCCAGCAACATACACTGAGGAGAGAAAGCAACTGGTTGTACCTTGAGGGGTGCAAAGACTTGTCACTGGGAAAATGTTGTACCCTTTTAGTTGAGAAGATAAGTGTTAAAAGACTTTTCATAACCTCTAAAAGTACAAATATGTGCCTCGGGGTTCATTTATTAGACAATGAGGGTACTAAAATCGCAAAAGTACCTTAGGACACATGAATGTACTCGCTCTATTTTTGACGGTGTAAAAGCAGCCAAAGGTTTTGGATTTTTCAAAAACCCCAACCAGATTGACATGTTTGAAAGACACAAAAAGTCAAATGGTCGCATATTTACTGCACCGTGACAATTTTCAAAGCAGAGGCTGTAATTTCACTTTATGATTGTGGCTAAGAGTCTGCCAGAAGTCCCATCCACACCTTCATTAAGCCGACACCATCATCTCATTGCTTCAGACACGACACCACAAGCGTAAACATACACATCACGTCCTCAAAGGCTGCAAAGGAACACAGCACATCAGGCATCCAGGGGAAAGAACATGATGAGGCACAAATCCTGCATTTATGCTGCTGGATTTGTTTTGGCTTTTTCAACAGAAGGAGGTTTATTAAATTAACATGAAAACATAACCAAGTGACATTCTTTACATACATCCACCAAACAAAACAAAACAAAACAAACCAGAGTCAAAGTCATCAGCAACATTAATCACAACATGCAAAATAACAAAAAAGTGATGAATTATCTTATCATAGGATTTAACTAGTTCAATCGCTAGGTGTTGGATGTATTTTATAGTGCCGAGAAGATTATGCAGTTATGAATCCTGAATAGAACCGGAAGGGATGGATTGTGTAGTCCAGTTCCATTGTGGCCAACAAATCTGAGACTTGGGCTTACCTGCTCGTATGCTTGTTCCCTGCTGTCTCCATCTGATTGTTCGCCTCACCATGTGGTCCTTACAATCACTTTCAAAACTATAATTGGCTTGTTTACGCTCATCTCTCGGTTTGTTTCCTGATCGCGGCAGCCCATTGCTTAAATTCCCTTTTTCTGCACCATTTCATTTCCTTTCTCTCCGTCGTCTTGGGATTAAGGCTTGGAGACAATCAGTGTGTAAATGCAGGGACATTATATTCACAGAATTTTTTGTGCTCAAACGTGTAAGAATGGCAACGATAAGCCGTCAGTTTTTTCTTTTTACCAAAAAAGCTGCAACAAAAGTGGGAGAAAGTGTCTGGGTTTATTTATTGAAAATCAAACTGGTTCCCCACCTGCAGTGAGCACATTAGTGTCGGAGAACTGGGGCCTACTTATCCACTTTCCTGCTTTCGCTGCGTCATAGCATTAATTTTTTCTGCCGTAAAGTTGCTATGAAAAAAAAAAATTAAAATACAAAAACTTCTTCACAAAAAGAGACGGTGCCTACAGTCAGGAAAAGTGAGCTGAGCAAAGCAAGACTATTCCTCATGCTGTACCTCTCACTGGTTACAGGCTAATTTCCTACTCTCCCTTTGAAATGATTTTCTTAGGAACAGCAGCTTCTCTTTGAAACGATGGCATTTAAAAGCCTCCACTGCTCATTTCACAGAGGAGGTCCTGAATCCAAATGATGGGAGAGTCCTAACAGATGAATATTTTCCATTTTACTGTTCCCCTGCTATGCCCTCCGTTTCCCTGCTGACAATCTTACCTTCTGAAATCTCATTATTCTCCTGCGTGACATCGCTGCTTTGTCTCTTTTGGGACTGAGCCATTTCTACGCCTGATTGTTGAGCTGGAAGAAATAACACATAATGCAAAAATCTACATTAATACATGCCAAGAGATGACAGAGAGAAGAAGAAAGGAGATCACAAGAGAATGGAGACCATTGTCCTGCGTATGACTCAGTTTAAATTCATCCATACAATTCATTAGAAAGGAAGAACTGATTAAATTATTTTGTTGAAACGCAGAGGTCCAAAAACCCGACGTGGATATCAAAAGGAGTCGTTTTCAACCTAATTTCAATATCATTATTATTAATTTTTTTTTTATTAGAACATTGCTCTTTGTGCAACACAAGTTTAATAAACCTGAAATTTTCAAAACAACAAACAAGATGTTTGTTGTCCGCAACAAGTTGACCTTTCTTTATTTTGTGGGTTTAATGACACAGGGCCACCTCTTTACTTCGGTATCAAATGAATATAATGAACAAGCGGTATACAATGTTCCATTGACAAATAACACAATGTAAAAACAAACAGCAAAAAGAACCATATTGTTAGTAGTGGCTGGGTCAAAGATTTTTTTTCCCTCCTTGACATTTATGCAGGAACCACTCAGCACCTGAGGATTTGCGCTTTGAAAACACTGTTAAAAAGCTTCTTCTGTTTTTCTGAAGCACAGTACGGCAGGTAAATACCAACAGGTCTCCTAATGTCAGGGACTGGAACAAGGTAAACACTTAACCTGTTTTCTGTGTTCAAAACCTGCGGCAGGAAGCAGAAAAAAGGCTTGTTGCTGCCGCTTTGATACACGAGCTTGGCTTTATTTTTTCCACAAAATCCTTTGCCAAAAGCTAAAAGCGTTATTGATAAATGAAAGGGTGCTCGACAGCACAACTTTTTCAAAAGACCTGAAAAAAACAGGATAGTCATCATTTTGATTTTCACTTAAAGATTAAATTTTTTTCCTGGCCAAGATAAGCAGAAACTTAAGTCAGCAGTAATAAACAACTAAAATTAAATAATAAATGCAGGTTTAAGTAAACAGGGGGTAAATGAATGACTTTGCTATTACTCAAATTATTTCTAAGGAAGAAAGGAGTGAGGATAAAGGAGACCTCTGGAGCAGCTAAGGATGAGAAGCCCCACCCACATTTTCCCTCTCAACATCCCGGTTTTACAAACATTTTCCGAGGTCCCTTCCGACATGCAAAGAAACGGGAGCTGTTCCTTAAATGGTTCTGAAACATACTGATGTGCTTCCTGAGGCAGCCAGATGCTTTCATCAGAGAACCAAGGCATTTCATTCATGTTGGAATGTGGAACGGTTAACGACACAGAAAAGCTAAACCATGCCCAAAGAGGAAATAAACCAACTCCAGCCAGCTACTGTCCTGTTAAAAGTTTTTTATTATCATTAGTGCCCTCCGTAGGCATATGTTTACACCTATTTTACAAGTGGTCTATGGGAAAATTAAACCGATTTTGATCAATAATTACCAATCATCTTCAATTAGAAAATTAAAATAGGGGGAAACGTCTTAACAGACAAATCTTTTCTCCATACTCGGTGTCATTCATGCTTTTTGTTCTTTTTAAAAGTCAAACATTTTAGTCAAATTTGATCTTAAATCGGAAATCAGTCAGTTTTTTGGGCATCAAAAGCCACACAGAGGCCTTCGTTAGTTTCCTGCAGAACGAGTCATCAGAGGGTGGCTTCAAACCGGGCTCTGGTGGGTCTCTTACCTTCATGCTTGCCCTTAAGAGGTTTACTCTCCTGTGCCCCTTTGAGTGCTGTGATTTTGAAGCTGTATTCTTTAGAGGCGTCAAAGTCTTCTATGATTAGTTTTGTCTTCTGCTTTGAGAGCTGAACCACCTTCTGCTCTCCTCCTGCAAGAAAAAACACCAGTGATTAGAAAGGAGAACACGGTGCTTGTTCGAGTACAGTTGTTTATTTTTTGTAATCCTATTCAAATTTCCTGAACAGCCGGGAATACTTTGTATGTTTGTGCTTTAATCCTGTGCTAAACTTTTTTTGTCAGAGAAATCATACATTTTAAGTCAACAATATTCACAATATGTATTTTGCACCTTCAATTAAAGCAATTCCATGTAATCAAGTTCAGAAAAGTTTAAATACAACACAAGGATGAGTGATTAATCACAGATTAGTGTATTTTACTGTGCCGCTGCTATACATGGTCTATAATGGCATCCCCGTTTAAGCAACAGCCAATTCACTTAGATCACTTTTTAAAAAATCTCATTCTAATTATGTAGAATAAAAATAAGAACAGGGACTTTTCATAACCTGTGCCTGAAGTCTAACGATGTGGTATCAAAGAAATCTAAGCTGACAGCAAAGCATGCTATCTCCAAAGGAGCAATTAAAAGCCGCAGACTAAATGCAGAGCATCCTTCAGTGGGAGGCACCGTCCTTCACCCACTCAGTGTCAAGCGTTTAAGGCTCGACTTCTGTAAACGGAAATATATCACTTTGGGAAAAAAGCTTCAAAGAGAATTTAAGTCTATTCAGCGCCTAACCTGCACTTGAACTTTGCAGGCTTGAAAAAACAAACAAAAGCAAACAATAAATCAACACACATTAAGTCACAGACACTCATAAACTGGACATAACTGGATACAGACTATGGAAGAAAACTGAAACACACAGGAGGGATTTTTCACAGATATTTGCATTAATTATTTCATCCTGTATCTTCTTTACAGACTGCATTTTAAAATATATAAAAAATATCTAGAAATGCTTGAAAACTGGATTGATATAAGCACAACTGATAAAAAAATTGGCAGTTCTGAAGTCTACCAATGGTGACTTTGACAGTTGAATATCACCAACTTTACCAAAACCAGTTACAAATTCAGTTAATGACAAGCAGGTACTATGAATGAAAGGAGGCTGGTGCGAAATGCCACACCAAGTGTTCAACCAAAGTGACAACTGGCGTGTCTAATCCATGAACCCACAATGTCAGCGACTGCATTAGCTGCTCATTAGTGAGCAGAAACAGAGGCTGCTAACCACACTGGATGGGTACAGATGACCCAAAATATGTCTACTCTGTCTAAAATAACACAATCCAAACATTACTCTTAAAGGAAAAATATTTTTGCATTGACTATTTATATCCTTGTGGCTTGATTTAATTCCAGAAATACTAAATATCTTTGTTTTGTTTTTTTAAAGATGCATCAGAGTCCAATTAGCAATCAGTACAAAGATGACAAATTAACTTAAGTGAGATGAGTGAAGAAAAAAAAACACAACAAACAGCATATTAGTGGAAACACATTGGGCTTAATATATCTTACGCATTCAACATAATAAAAGCAAACTCCATCACTGTTTTTTTCCTTCATAGCCAGTACTTTGTAGACGTCGTGTTAGCATAACCATTAGTCTGAAGACCTCTTGAACCACTTGTGGCGTTTTCTGACTGATACCGGGGGAGACGTACATTCTCATTTAAAGGTATTATTGTCTGCTTCACCTTCAACTGGACAAAAACAAAACACTAGACTTTCCAGAAGTTCAAAGTCTGGTTTTATTCACAGCCATTTCACTGGAATCCACAATGAAGGAGACAACTTTAAAGTGAAATTATATTAACAGACTGATATGTGCATGTAACGACAAATAACATTTGATGGATTTATGTGTGTGAGGAAGTCCATTTGTTCAAGGACACTTCAGACAAACAAAAGGCTGCTGATGAAAATGGTGTGCTGGAGGCTGCCATTAACTCTCCCAATTAGTTAGGCATCCAGCTTTCAGACCACAATACCATGCTATCGGTAAAAGTGGAAAGTTTACACACTCACTTCATGCAACTCTGTTTCAAACCAAATATGCAAAAATGAATTCCATTTCATTTGATGGAGACATTAAATGAAATTATTGAGCTCTGTGGCATCACAAAAGGGAAGAAAAGCTTAGTTTTATTAACATCTGAGAACACCCAGATCATCCCTGCTGCAGACGGCAGAACAAAGGCTCATATGAGCAAACAGAGGAATGCATAAACCGAGACAGAGTATAAAAAAAAGAAGTTTACAGGGCTGTGACTAAAGAATAAATAAAAAGACATACAGTACATTCAGCATCTAATATAACTAAATATGCTTTGCTTTCATTGCAACAGTAAAAGTCAGCAGTTTGCAAATTGACTTAAATGTAGGGTCATGCTTTCTGGCTTTAAGAGATGATGTTAAAATCGTATTAACTGGGAAATCCTAGATCAGAAAAAAAATCTTATGAGATTAAGCCTTCAGTAAAAAATAATGATAAAAAAAAACGCAAACTACACAACAAACTCCCTGGTCTGGATCAATAAATTATCTTAAACTGTCATCGGCCACAGCACAGCTTTTGAACTATAAAATAATCTTATTGGGAAATATTTGCTTTGTCCTCACATTCTGTTCATGCAAAAGCTGATGTGTTCTGTCTAGGAGAGTCATATGGACTTCAGGAAAAGAAGGGCCCCATGAAACATTTTAGCTAAAAAAAAATGTCCCTGCTGTTTAAGGAAATTAAGGACCTCCCTGTCAACCCGCTCACACCAATACCAGCAGCAGGAAGTGTGAAGAGAATACTCAGTGTCATTCATTTCCTTCAGATACTCTTCAAACAATCTTTTAAACCTTTTTTTTTTTAAATTTCTATCAACGCTGCCCGATGGTATTACGCTGCAAACTGAGCTGCACTGGAACGGCTCAGAAATGAGGCCGTTTTGCTTCGGTTAAATTGTCAAGCTTATTCCAGAATACGGAAGACGACAAAAGGCAGCAAAGGTTTCGAGCACATATGAAGCTGCGGCGCTCATTAGAGTTCAACCAAATTGCCGACAGTGCACACTGCTGAACAAAAGAGATTGTCCCCAAACTTTGCCTGTGACTCTAAGCCTTTATGTGTTCATTTATGAACAGCAGCAGGAAAACTAAATATGCCTAGCACAGGAAAATGCCTTCAATTCACCCAAAAAAATTAAATAAGAATAAAGATTTTTCCAAAAGTTAAGTGGAGTAAAGTAAAGGAATAATAAAACTCAATCCCAATATGGGTTTTAAAAACTTTGGCAGGTCCAGATCGGTCCCTTCTTTATCTTCCCTTTATCTATATCTTGGTATTGCTCTCCCCTCATGCCTCTTAAGCTCCATCCTTCATCCTGCCCTCCAGCATCTCCTTCTTTTTATATTTCCGTAATGTCCTCCTCCCAGCAACTCTCCTGTGGTCTCTGGGGATGGCTGCCTGTGCTTACTGCACATTATCTGACATTTTCCCCATTACTATGATCAAGCAGATGGACCAGGCAACACCAGGAGCTACAGGTTCCCTCTGCTGCCGGCTGACAGCAGTTCTAATAGAGGAGGTTGACACACAACCCAATACTTCAGGCCACAGTGGCTTACCTCCAACAGTGAGGAAAATAAGAAAAGTTAAATCCTCCAAGCATATTTCTCTAGTCAAGCCAGCAGCTTTTGAACAGTCAAAAGAAAAAAAAAAGCTGAGAAAAGACATGATGTCTTTTGAAAAGTGAAAAACTTTCCTTCATTCTGAACATAAATTGGATCACTTTCACTTCAATAAATTAAAGCTGGGTGTTCTTCCTGTGTGACACACGTTGAAACTGGACGCATACAGAATATTTGTGAAACAGGTTTAGAGGGTTTGTCACCTTTAGACCTGATGTGGCATGAGCCTGTTTTCTATGGTCATTTTCAAGGCAAACATCCAACTGTTGAAAATAAAAACCCCATAAGGGAAAAGAGAGCAATTTACAACAAAAGGCTGGTGCCTTGCGGTGGGTTAGATTGAATATTTCTAGTTTCCTCAGAGGCTGAAAAATAAGGGCTTTGGTGAATACTGACAATTATGCTGACAATCGTTTGAAAAATTAATGAATAATTACAAAAAGAAAAACTGTGGCGTTAAAGAACATTCTTAAACAATGATCATATTTGAATTTTTTAACGGGTTCACAGGATCTTGATGCGCGCATATGAGCACTGAGAGTTTAAATTATTAAATTCAGACAGAAAAAAAAGGGTGAAGCTTTTAGTTGTCTGAGAAAACAGGTTTTATGAGACTTGAGATTCTACACACCTGATATTGTGTTGCATGTACTTCCTTCAACAGCTCAGGAATCAGCACTGTGGTTTCAGCTCTATCAGCTGTAAGTTTAGAAACGGTTCTATATTAAGAATAAGGTGGCATAGCCCATCCCTACACCTCCCTCATGGTATCAGAAAAAAGGGTTTGTCAGGTGGCAGCAAAACGTAGCCTTGGTGGCTTTTTAAAAAGGGGCTCCATACTGCATTGGTGCACAATTAGAGCCACAGCATGGAGGACTACATAGTTGATACGTTGTAATTTTTCTAAATGCACATTCACAGGAAGGGGTTCAGCTTTCATCTCTTACCAGAGGGTAATGGTTGATGAGAATATGAGCAAAAAAAAGAAGAAAGAAACAAAAAAAAGATCGTTTTGGAATATGAATGGAAACAGAAGATACATGAGAAATCATGCCAGCACAGGTTCATGCTCAAAGCATTTTTAAGAAAGACACTGCAACAACCACTGAAAAATCTGTATAAAATCCCTGAGAGTAAAATGCTGATGCTACTTGATCATAACTTGAGTCCCTAAATCGTTACAAACAGAAAATAACTTTTGAATATTCATCACTTATTAATGTGCAATAAGTCAAAACTATTGTGGTTTAGTCTTCTGCCAACAGTTACATCCATTTGTGGTCAAACAGGTCTCAGATAAAAAAGATTTCAGAAACCATAAATCAAATATGATACTGCTTCAGATTATCTCATCTTAAGATGAGTCTACAAAATAGTGAATAGCAGGTTGTAGCTCGTACAAAGTCAGGAGCTGTTTGTGAAAACTATTTTTTTTAAACAATTTGTCATGTTTTTCTGCTCATCATGATGGATAAAACCTCAGAAAAAAACTGATGTACCATGACATTTCTTTTTTTTAAATCAAATCTCTTTCGGTTTGAAGAGAAAGAGCATCATTCACGTGTTGCTAGAGCTGCTGTTCTAATCTCAATTGTAATACATGAGCCGGCCATTCCACAAATCAAATGTTTGAGTTAGAATCTTACATATTAGAAGAAAATGAATCGCACAAAGCCTATTACATTAGATCTTTGCAGCAGTCAACCGCAGGATTCCGCGGTAGGAGCCGGAGTAATCCTGGTATCCGTTTTTATCAGATCCTGTGTTGTTACATGTCTCTTTTACTGCAGAGTGAATTATGGACGAGCATGCAAGTGCACACCACATAAAAAAAAAAGTTGATTTGCTCTCCCTGAGGGAGAGAAGTTAAATGGCTGCACTTTTCTGTGCATAACATGGATTTTTTCCCCCCTCTTCCAGCAAAGACAAATGTTAAACTTTCCAACCGATTTGGAGTAAGAGTCCATTGTATTTGTTACTATACAGCAAATTCTTTCTGGTCGACATATAATGCTGTTGACACCAAAGAATGCAAGAAATATTTCAGCAGCAACTACTCGGTGGCCATCAAGCGAGACCCCAGACAGCCAATCCGTCACTGAAGATTCACGGCTCCAACACCGAGTGTGAACGAGGGCAGATGTGTTCACACAAGGCAGGACCATACAGGAGAAGAACGTAAATTCTTTGTCAAATCTTCCCGAGTTTATCAAGTTTAAACGAGAAACTTTTCCACACAGGGACAAAAAAAACAAAAAGAAATCCAATCATAGAATTAAGTCCTGCACTCAATATATGTGCGTTTTCTGGGGTTTTGTATCCTCACTGGGGCAAATCATATCTTTGATGGAGCATAAATGCAAAGCAGGTTCACTCATCATTTTCCTTAGAAAAAAGCCATCTGTCGATTAGTTTTTTCTTGAAAACAGAGATTGCGTGATAAAAAAAAAAGCTCCCATATGCCTACATCAGAGCTGGCTCTTACCTGGTTTGGTGGCGTAAATGACTTTGTAGCTTTCAAATTCTCCCTTTGGTTCTTTCCATGACACATCCAGCTTTTTGGGGCTTAGGACCTTTACGCGAAATCTCCGTGGTGGCGAAACTGGAGAGAGAAAAAACAAAATAATCAGCATGACACAACAGCTCCCGCTTTCAAACATGATGTCAATGTTTGCAAAGGAAACATTTAGAGAAAAACCATGTCATGCACCATCCATGTTTCCAGAATTTGTGGTTAATGATGGAGAAACCTTGGCTATCATGAATGTTAATTAGTTTATGGTGTCCATAACAATGGAGGGAGTTCAACTGTTGTATGCCAGCTTCAGAATAGGAAGAATGCACGTTTTCCATAAAGTATTTGAAAAAGGGAGAAAGAAAAAAAGGCTGGTTTCAAAGATTCTGCTCGCTTTCAGTTTTTCTTTTAATGGGGTCATTCATCTTCTGAGCAGAAACACAACTAAAAAAAAAGTTCAAATTGAACTCCTTCCAGAGTTATGGTGGCATACAGGCAGCTGGTCCATCTGTGATTCCAAATAGGGTGAAAAAGGGAGGAGAAAAAAAAAGAAAAGAGAGAGGGATACTCGGTATCTCATCCAAGTGGAGGATACACATCAGAGAGATTAGCTGGCACAGATGTCGTATTAAAGAGCCCAAAAGTCCCATTCTCCTCCTCTTCCTTGTCTTTCATTCGATTGATGAGCCTGCATTGTGTTTGTCTCTGGAGTCCGACAGGTCTCCGTCTATGTTCCACTTACCGTTTCCATCAAAGCGACACTCCAGCCCCTCTCTCTCTGAGTAGTTTCTGGTCCTGCCAGTTACCCAGGAGCCTACTCCTCACTCTTTCCTCTCTTCTCCAACTAGTACCCAGCATTATTTCCTTTCTCAAGTATATTCTCACCACCTCCATCTCCTCATCTGTCCCGTTTTGATATTTTGATCACCCCCCACCCCTCGTCTGTGATTTAAATTAGCAATTGAAAAGAAGACAAAGAAAAGGAGTGAATGTGACTTTGCATCACTTGTTTAGAGGAAAAGAACAAAGGGGACCAAAGGGAAAAGCACAAGAATAGCATATCAGTGCTATTCCTCTCCTGTCCTTGGCAGGAATATTTAGATGTACATCACAAAGTGACTCGATCCAACGAGCTGCACAATAAAAAAAAAAACACTTTACAATGACCTCCACCTGTGTCGAACCCCACAGAAAAGTCAATAACACTGTGTCAGTTGAGTGTTCATCTCCACCCATTCAACAGTCTGGTTTAATTTCATAAAGTTTCGGCACAGCGTTGTTGAATTTTCACACAGACATGGGCTAAAACACTGGAGCGAGGCTATTGTAAAAGCACCACAGTGGCAGGAACCACATTTCCAGGGTCAACAACCACCCTATCATTTCCACACCAGCAGAGCCAAATCCCACATAATTAATGTGTATCTAGATGCAACACATTCCCCAGTTTACTTTAATCAACTAGAACACAAAAAAAGGGGGGGGGGGGGGCCAGGGGGGGGGGAAATAAGATAGGAAATCCACAAACTTGTTTCTGTGTTTGTGTCTTCATTGTGAGATAAACAGTTTTCTGCTGCCAACGTCTTTAAATACCGACAGAGCGATGCCTCTTGTATGAATGGTTCACCCAAAACAACCAACTAACTATGGAAAAAGGATAATTTTGGGAGTTTTAAAAAAATTATTTAGACAAGTCAGGGTGGTGTACGTTTGGAACAAAATACACACACTGGCGTATAATGCAATATGCAAAATAGTCAAGCATTAAACTTTGAAACCAAACCAAGTGACTTGGTTTTTTTACACTGAGAAAAAAGGAGTTTTCTTGAAATTACTTGTTCCTAATCAGTGAATGAAAAGGGATCCATATATCTACTGACCCACATCACACGCCATTGGGGGTATCAAAATGCTAACACTATCCCTTTTTATGGCCAACAGTATGTTTGTCTCACTGTTCGAGCGCCTCTGTCTTAACTGGCGGAACAATTTCACCAGTTCAAGAGCTCATGGCTGAGTGTTCGGGAAAACTCCCTTGACTAGCTTTGAACTTCTTTAGCTCCAAACTTTACCATTTGCTTGGAACTTTTAATGCAGCGAGTTTTGGGAAATCGCAATGGTCCTGGTGAAACCTGCAAACTTCAACCGGCAGAGGAAAAATAAATAATTAGGTTTTGTTTTTACTGATTACCTGTCATATTCAAGCGGTTGATCCCCGTCACAGTAAATTTCTTCAGCGTTTTGAGTGAACCACCCCCTTGACCACAGAAAACAGCTCATGTAGGTATGAAAAGACATTGGAGGTCAGCACAGGAAGGATAATCCTAATCTCAACGGAGAGAATGTGAAGCCAGAGCATTCAATCAGCAGGCACATATATATTTACATACAAGACACATAAGGAATACTGTACCAATTATCACACCAACCTGGAAATGGGAATGAGGGCTGCATGGGATTTCAGCTCAGGGTTTAGCTCTCTGTCTCGGAAACAAAGGACACTCTCGTCTGAGGAGAGCTGTTCAAATCCCGAATGATTTGAGATGCGGAATTCACACCTCTGTGTTTGTAGTGTGGCTGAACGCGCACGCGTTGTGTGTTCACGTATGCATGTGTGTGCGTGAATAATGTATGCTTCTTCACAGCTTGAAGTCGGTGTGTTCAGATGTGTACACACAAAAAGAGAAAGAACAATCTGAAGCCACGCAGTGCCTTCTCCTCATGTCCCCAAAGATACCTGCCGGCTCCTTTGCAGCATCCACGCAAACACTCACACAAACGCATCCGCGCAAACACACTCTCACAAAGCCCTGGATTTTCTATGTTAGATTGCATTTCGCACACAGTGTTGAATGGCGTGCAAATCGCCCGGTGAAGACAGAGACAAGGCCCTGCCTGGGGAGATGAGAACTTAATTCTCATCTTTTTTTCATGGAGAGCCCTGTGCAAACTGCAGGGCCGAGCATCCATCACACCCAACGCGAGTTGCTCTCTGTATCAGAGGGGCGCGGTTTTCAAAGCGTTAGGGTTGGGAGGGGAGAAAGGGGGGGGGGGGGGGGGGGGGGGGGGGGCAGCACTGAGCTGAGCACAGAAAAACGGAAGGATCTCAAACAAGTGTGTTTTACGACTCTGCTACCTTTGTAATTATTGTCAAGAAAATACTTTAAAGATACTACAGAGAGCTATTCAGCTTTAATAAATCATCATTATAGAACAGTGTAATTGCTACACAGCACCCTGTAATTCTCCCTCACATCACAGGGTCAGGAGGAAAGTTGTTTCATAGTTTTACTCAGCAAAGCAGGTGGGGACACCGTCCCACCTTCCTGAACGTTGTGCATTTTTTTTTCTGTTTTCTGAGGGAGTGGGAGATAGTAAAATGAAAAGTATAATAAGTCATCATCAAGTTTTACAGCATTTTGCACTTTCCCCCCAACCCACCACCAAGTTCTGGTCATATTCACAGGAATGTTAATAACTCAAATATAACCTAATGCTGACATTTGACCACATTCCTCATAACCCACCCCTCCAGCACTGATATCTGTGATACTTCCTCCAAAACTTCTAGAGGCGAGGCAAACATGAGAGGACTTCACAAAGCCTGCGTAGAGTCGCTGAATTCACTGTTTCACCTTTTAAAATGGGACAGGTCTTGAGTCAGGGTGATTTATGATCCACTAAGTAATTACTTAACAGCCTTAACTCGTTCATTACGCCAGGAAATGGAGTACCCAACACTACCAAATAACAATAATAAAAAAGGGAGGTTTTTAACCACAGATTGGAAGTGTCATGTCTATGTTTTAGGTTCATTCTGCTGGAAAAACCTCTCACCCTGTCTGACTCCATTGAAAATAAAGAGCTGTAGAGGGGAGGGATTTCTCTGTGGACGCTCTCCAGGTCGCTCATAAGTCTTCTGCTCCTGCTGGGTCACCGCTGTCGCCGCGGCTAGGAATGCTCCAGTTGCTATCATTTAAATGGTCAAAATATAGCAAACGTCTCTCCAGCGAAAGCGTCGCTCTGTTGCCCAAGTTTACCAAGCCAATTATCTGTGTCGACAGAGTAGTTTATTGCTTTTGCAGTTGGAAATAACTGTCATTTAGAAAGTGCTTTTCTAAAGCTATTTTAGGATAATTCAATCAACATAACATAAAAACATATTTTATCTCATTCATGATTTTGATCATTTCCTAGACTGAGCACTGGGAAATTTGCAGTCATATTTAAGATCATATGAATTTATCAAAGGCATCATTAGCACATTTTTAAAACAGGGAAAACATTACTTTTGATAAACAATGGTGCTTTTATGCATCCTTTCATTTAAAATGGCAAAATAGGAAGATGCATAACGGTAGAAAAAAGACAAATATATGATAGATGTGGCTGTGCTAGGACTTGGCTTAAATACTGCAGCACCAGCAGCATTGTGGCTTTCTGACATAAACTCAAAACAGAGCACAGAAGGGCCATCGGACAGACGGTGAAACGGCCGCCACCGTTCAACGGCCTGAAAGCAGCGAGCGGTGTAGTAGTTGTCCAGGTTAGCCAATTATATCGCATGATGACCTGTTACGTCCCCAATTTGCTTTAACGGCGTGGCAAAGTACCAGAATATGCGCTCAGTGTGGTTTTGGAGCCACTCCAGCAGGTTTCGGTTTCAAACAGGCTCAGTCCTGTTTTCAATTCAGCAATGCCAGAAACTGCAGATATCCAACGCAACACTTCTCTTTGGGTGCGAAGGAAACAAAAAGAAAAAACATTGCGTCAAGGCAAAACAATCTTTTCGTTCCCCACACCATAAGTGACACCCCTTATGTAAATACCGAGTAGAGATACAAAGATGGTGAGATCCATGGGTGTGAACAGCACTAAGCATCCTGAGTCAACTGAAGACGCATTTAGATATCAATCCGTCATTAGTATTCCAGAAGTAAAAGGTTAAGAGAGTCACTATGATAACAATGGCAAGGAGTCTTATCTCACTGATCAGGTAATGAGCGGGGCTGAAAAAGTGAAATGTGTGAGAGGGTGGAAGATGTAGTAAGCATCCGGACTGACAAAAGAAAAAATTAGAGAAGCAGAATTAGAACAACACTTTTCTTTGCTTTGTTTTTTTGTTTGTTTGTATTTACTGAGGCACTCGTTATAACGCACCAATGCTTTGAAGGCGACCCAGATATGATCATTAAGCTCAAGATTTAGCTCTTTTTCCCTCCGTTTGAATCACACACATCTGCAATTAGACTTCAACCTTTCCCCTTCACCAAAAAATAAGTGTGACTTTCTGAGAACCGACTGAAGCAAATTACAGATTGAAGCGTGTGTCAAACAGGGCAATCTCTTCGGAATGAGCAGGAGCTCCTGGAGCAGGAAAAAGTATTCTAAGGGATCGACAAAACGGACAGAAACACTGCAGCACAAAAGTCAGCTTGTTTGGAGAAAAGCATCAAATGTGTCTTAGTGACATTTCAACGTGAAACCTGCTGAGAAACCATTTAATTATAATCCTAACCCTGGCAATAATTGCTGAGTACATCCAAGCCTGCTTGGTGCTGTTATTTTTCTGCCCAGCACCCAGAGCCACTGGAGAAAGTGGGCTTCTTGACTCATGTTTGGCACTTGATACCACAAATAAAGAACCCTACAGCATCCTGCTTGGCACCACAATTAAATGGCCTTTGAAGCACTGTCTGTCTTTGAGGCACTAAGCCTTGCTCAGCCCCCGAATTCCAAGGCCCCAGTACCACGCTGTTGAGTAAAACTGGATTGAAGAGTCACTTTGACCTGGGCTCCATGAGGAAAATGTTCACATTTGAACACAGGGGGCTCCAGAATGTGAAACCCACAGTGACCCTTTATGGACATCACAAAGTAACTCAATCCCCACGCCCACATTTTAACACTGTCTTTGGATCGACTGACTTTAATTTGCCCAGTTTGGCCAGTTTCATCTTTTGTGGTCTCTTTTGGCACTGCTGACCCCGTTGGCCCCCTGAGCGGTCGGCAGGGCAGCAGAAGTACTTACCTTGACCTTGTGCTGATTGAGGGAACACAGTGATGAGAGCAAAGCCCAGCAGGCAGAGGCTGAGTCTGACTGAGAACTGCATCCTGATACCAGCAGACCAAAGGACACGACAGACCTGAGAAAGAGACATTTACAGGAAGAGGTGGAAAGGAGTCAGAAGGGTGAGTTGAAATGAACAGTGGACAGATGTGTCAGAAGGAAGAGGCAATAGCAGAAGACTTCAGCTATATGGGTGACTACCACTGATCGTGCTATCAAAAGCTACGGTGAAAAATAAGTCTGGGTGTAACACATTTGAAAATCATGCAGGAAAACAGAATATCCCACAATATAAAACATCACATCAATCTAAGAAGTTCCAAAAATACGAACTGTCTGGCAGATCTGTTATATTGGCCTGGATTTAAATTTACAGGTTTCCTGCACAAGAGGGTGGAGACTGGCAGCATCACACAAAAACAGAAAAAGCTATGCAGTGAATAAAGGCAAAAAATACCAGAAAGCGAGAGAGTAAAACAAACAAGAGTTCTCACACTTTAAAAAAACAGTCACTGTTGTTCTTTAAAAAGTTAACACTTCAAATAAAATGTCAAAACCGGAAAACGTTGAGCAAAAGTTCTCTTTTATGCCTCGGAATATAGTGCCGTCAGTTTTTTCATTTGCATGCAAATAACTTCTTAATTGGACAGAAATACATAAACAGAAGCTGCAATCAGTGTTTGGTGACAGGATTGCATAATGTATTAGTGATGAAAGTAGTCTAAGGTCGAAAAATATGGACTGTTAACTAAACGCATGAGCTGTAGGATTCTTCAAAGTCCTGAAAACTGACAGATTTTTTCACATGATATTTTTTTTTCTTACAAGAAAAACCTGTGACATGAACTGGATGGATTGGGAGAACTGGCATTAAACCAGCCCCATGCAAGTGATTTATTCTTCGTAAAAACATGCATCTTCAGGGACCCCAAAGGTGCAGCAAAGCACAGTTGCACTCCGTTTAATCAGACACAAACAATGCATTGGGTAGAATTAACAATGAAAACATCAAGAGTCCCTTTAGAATAAATGGACTGATAAAAAAAACAGCATCTAACGTGAGTGAGAGCTCTGCGCTTCCTCCAACTTTCATGACAATATCCAAGCGTTAATTAGGTTACGTTTGCCAGTTTTAACATTGTCAACATCAATACAAGATGTAGGCTACCTGTGGTTGGGCGTTAGAATGATGAATCTAGTCTGAGCAGACCTTTAGTGTGTGACTGGCAGAGTGAATTTTTAAATGATCAGCTTTTACTGCTATAGCCGAGTTATGCCTCACGCCTCTTAACAATGCGTAAAAGCGCGTAATCTCTCTGAGGTCTGCAATAAACCAGATCAATTACTCTCTTTATAAACAGGCTTACAGACACAAACCAGCTTCTGCTCAACTCTGAGATGTATACTGAGGGATGTTCCAGAAGTCAAAGCACTTTTCGGCGCCCGAAAGCAGCTGGAGTTTTTCCTCAATTAAACCGAGCACAGGTGAGATCTGCGCCTCGCGCCACCAGCAGCACAATCACGCGTGGGTGCTGTGAGGTGGAGAGTAAAGGCTTCACGGAATTTAGAGCTGCTTTTGCAAATGTTTTGCAGTATGTGAGTAAAACGTGTGTGGGGGGGAAAGGCAGCTTTACCTTCTCAGATCATATGTCTCCGGGTTCCGCGGCTTTCCTCCGGACAGCTGAATGACGGGCTAGTTAGTCCCCAAAGCGACTCCTCGTTCAACTACTCTCTGGTGTCGAGCTGATGGTAAGTTAAGTCGAGTCACAGGCAGTGCCGGTTACAGGATTTCAGAGTAAAGACCCCGCGCTCGACGTCCTTTTGGTGACTATTTCCAACAGCCTCCACCCAGCTGCTCTGCCGCTGGATGGGGTCACGCCCCGGGTGTCACTGGAAAGGCTTCAGGAAAAACTGTGCACTTGAAAATTTGCATGGAGTCTTAAATCATATTGAAGATATAGTCATAAAGATTTTAACCAGCTGCAAGCATTTAACACATTTATGTTGCACACATCTGCAACAAAATAAATTTATATTTGTAAGAGACTAATTTAAACAAATTTAAATCAAATTCATTGTAAGTGCATCACAATCCAATCAATTCAAGTTAATTCAATTCCAAATACATCTACTTGATACAGAACCAATTACAAACGTTCCTATTTAAGAATGATATGATAAACTTTATACATATTCCTGATTTAAAAGAGAATACATATGAACCACGTTTTGTTGTTCAAATGTTAAAATGTGTAATATCTGCTGAAAATCTCTGACATTTTTATTTAATCTTGATATTTACATCATAAGTGTTAAGCATAAATGTTAAGATTGAGCAGAGTCTGCTGCCATTTGTCAACAGAGAGTGATCCTTAAATTTAAAAAAGCATGGAGCCCCTTTTCTTGGTTTTAATTTGAAGGCGGTTCTGCTCCTCTTCCTTTCTCGTCGGTGCTCTCCTCAGCCACCTTAACTGTGCTGATGGATCTCCTCTCAGTTTAGACTTGCAGGGGAGTGATGGGTGTTTCCCGCTTCATTCACCATTCACCCCTGCAGCTATTCATTCCTTTGACCCTGTTTAATGCAAGGCGAGGCAGCAGAAAAATGCGTTTGAGCTCCTGCAGGGACATAATGTGTATTTCTGTGACCCCTGGCTATATATGCTGTCAGACTCTTCTGGGGCTCCAGTTAATATGCCTCTGTCAGCTCTGGGCAGGTGACTCCTTGTAAATCTAAACTGTGTGGATTATGGAAGCGTTATAGAGAACCTAACCAGTAACTGTGGTTTTATCTGAAGTTCTTCGCATTCCCGGTTACTCAAAATTCCCAAATCAAAGCTGTAATTTCTCCTTTTATAGAATATATCCCCACTATCACTTTTTTTTCATGTGAGCAAAGGATGAAATATGAGGGCATAACTAGGTCATTTTTCCATGTTGAGTTGAAACTGGTTTTCACTTCATTATAGTGTGTCATTCACCATTATTGAAGGGTTTGAATTCCTTTACGGCAACAGAGTAGCGACCACACAAAGCTCCTGCTCTGGATGTGCAGGTGTCCTTATCTCTGAGATAGCGCCGAGCTTTGAATGAATAATGGGCCTCTGTCTGCTGAGGGTGAGGGTTAAGTCTCTCTGTGCCTCAGTCATTATGGGTTTGTTTGCAGAGCATGTAGCCTTTAACAGGAGAAATCCAGGTCTCTGAAGTCTCTTGCATTATCATATTCATAAATATTTAACATTGAGATTCTGAGCGTTCCCGTCAGACGTTGAGCTTCATGGCTCCCAAATTACAGGTTGAAAATACAGCGTGTGTTCCTGTGTGTGTGTGTGTGTGTGTGTGTGAGGGGGGTCATGTGGTATCAAGCGATGTCGACCCAGTGAGACAGTTTCCAGGGCGACCCCACCACTCACCCAAAGCCACCTCTGACCCTAAACCAAACCGGCCCCGAGTTTTCAACTCAAATTCATGTCCAAACTGTGTTGCTTTCCACTCAGTTTAATTCCATCCAAATATGATCAGATCCAATAAAACATAACCGTATTCCAATCAGATGCACTCATTTAAGACAGCCCCCTCTTTTGTAGGCGAGAACATTTTTTCCATGCAGGATATGGCCTTTTAAAGCGGTTCATTTCATCTCAAATCACATAATTACACAAACTGATAATTGAAACCATATGTCAAAAAGCAGCAAAAGATATGAAATTTAAACTTTAAGCTCTTTCTACCCAACACAAACATTCATAACAGGGTAGCAATGATGCTTGCAGGCTCTATGAGAAAACATTTACATTTTGAATAATAATAAGTACATAAGCAACAACAGTGAGGTAATTAAGTCTTGACACACTTTGTAGCAGGTGGTGTGGAAGCAAATCACAGATAATGGGTTCTTCAAGCTGTGATTCATCCCATGTCTGCTCGCAGAATGTGTCACGTGTTGTTCCTTGTTTTTTTTCAAAAGAGCAGCTGGGCTTTGGAGGCTTTTGGTTCAACCATACCATGCCAACATCTCTGTCTGAGTACAGACCCGCGGTGAGCGGGAGCGCTCCTCATCTGCGATGCCAACCCTCAGAGCTGAGGCTCGCTCATGTGATGGGATAACGCTCCACTGTCTGGGAAATGGAGACCTAAGATAACAAATATGCTGGAAGTATATTTCCGTCCCTGCCGAAACAAAAAATGTGACCCTTTCCGCCTGTGGAGTAAGAGATAAAGACGCACAAAATGTCCTGATTACGGCTGCAGAGAAAATAATGAAGTGTGTGACCCCACTGAGGGAAAGAAAAAGGTATCATCCCTCAACCCAAATTCCTTTGTGGGAAGGGAAACATGGAGTTGCTTCAGTGGTCCTCCTTATAGCCATAAATTAGAGGGATGAATGAAGACCCAACATTATCTTCACACTGAGAATTACAATCTGATGTTAACCTGATTTCGCTTTGGCAATGCACATGACTTTAAAAAAAATAGGAGAAAAAGCTGTTGGCAGGGTTGGGGTTACGCTTAATTTAGTCACATTTAAAACAGTCCAATGTATTCTGAATATTCTGTATTTTGCATTATCCATTAATTCATTTTGAGATTAATAATTTCAGGGAATATTTTTCAAAAATCAAAGCAGATAAAAAAATCTAATTAAGAATTTTAATCTTACAAGTTTAATTTTTTTTTTATGGTAAAATACTGAAATTCAATTAGTGAACATGTTGTTTATGGTAATGTCTTTTAAGGACATAAATTCTAGACCTGTAATGATTTTGATTTGGGACAGTGAGTTGAAAAGATTGCCCCATGCTCATGGCATATTAAACCAGACAGCGTAAATGACCAGGTAGGCCAAGCCGTAGGTTTGGAGCTGACCTTTCTCTCCACATGCATCGCACGATGTCAGGGTCCCAAACTGGGAGCTCACAAAAAGTCCACCCACAGCCTCAGTCCCTGCCCCCAGGAGCTGGTCTCACCAGCCATCTCTTCTGGGCTTATGGATTCAGCTCACTTGCCACAGCAGCCACTTGTTTACATTTCATTTATCCAGCCATCCACCACAATCACAGCACAACAAGCTGATGCTGGCATTTCCACCACGGTGACCCAAAGTGCTCTTGAAATGTGTTTATACAGCTGTTAGCGCGGTGCTACCAACGATTCAATCTCTGACACCACGAGCTGTCAGCAGGTCGCTCACCATCCCTGTGTGTTTGGCCTTTTGTGAGATCATCCGTCATTTTTGGTGTCCTCAGTATTTGTACTTTTTTTTCAGTTTTTTACTCTGTACTCGTGTGCCATTTTTCAAACATGTCCGACGCATTAGCGTCTTGATATGTATACTCTTTGTAGAATCCAGCTCAAAATGACTCTCCTGAGCACAAGTCAAAGCAGCTCTGCGAAAAAAGATCCAATTTGCATGATGATGCCTCAGCTGTGTCAAGGCTTAAAAACCCTCTCTTCACCTTCGCCCGTCCTTTCATTTGCATTTCCTCATCATTAGAAGTGTGAATGTATTTTGCAAAATCAATAATAGATCAAAGCTGGACATTTTTCAGAAAGCATCAGAGGGAGATTAATAAGTGTTGCAAATTTTCCTGAAACATTATGCCAATCACAGGACGCCTTAAGATGGGGTTGTTTCGGCTTTTTTTTTTTTGTATAATAATCTGGTCTAAAAAATTTAAATCGATTTAAATTCCTCATTAGTAGTTTGTCGTAGTTTCTAGTTCATGCAGAGTTGCTTGTCTCCAATGTTTGTAGTAATAGGCTTTCTGCAGAACTCTACAGAAGAAAATAACAGAAGGAAAGTTTAAAAATGAAGAAGAAAAGTTTGAAAAAGCTCACTACAGCAGGCTGTTAAGGTGAGTATGACTGGAATGGAGGTGCTGAACGGGGAGAGTAAGGAAAGATGGTGCTGTGGAGGCAGAGCTGGATCGTTTGTTGTCACTGGATCTGGTAAGTGGCACTCGGGCATGCAGGCCAAAGAGGGTGAATGTTTACAGAGAGAAACGCCACTGAGCAGCCAGAAGAAGTCCACAATGCAGGTCTGCCAGAGAATGTGGCAAAAGTGAGGTGACCAAACAGTTCAGCAGTTTGCTTTGACAAATGAAAAACTGAGTGTGAGAGTGTCGTCCTGAGAAGCTCCGGAGAGAGTGGCACACACAGAAAAAAGGGGGGGGATGAAAATACCAGTGTGTTATGGAATTACTTCAAATCTTTAGAAAATTGTTACAGTTCACTGTTTCAAGAAGGGCTTTGCTTTTGTGGGCTACAAAAATTTCAATATTTCATCTCTAAAATTGTAGAACATCTGCATTGTCAATGATAAAAAATCTGTCCCAAATGCACACAGATTCGGAATTGACAACATTTTACAACATTAAATCTCCCAGAACATTGCATTTCCATCTTGCTGCTGCAGATCATGAGCCGCTTACATTTTGAAAACTCTCATTTGTGATTTTGCCACTGCTTAACATTCCAAAATGCTCAGAAAAGAGTTTGAAGGATTGAATAGTGGAGATCCACCGTTTGACTGACAGACACACACCCGTCCAACTCAACTTTCAAGTTTCAGTGTCTCTGATTGTCACGCTTGGTTAGGAATCAGCTTAAAGAAAGAATGGCTTGGTTTATATATTCATGAAGATATGGGTGAGCCTCACATGTGCTGCTCTGGGGTTTGGCAGAGCTAATTTCTCTGTGACCGTGTGGTATCTCATTTAAAATGTGTGCGAGTAGAGCCTGCCTGAGTCATGCCTAACTCTGAAGCAGTCCATAAAACCAGAATGGAATGTATGTTACGCTATATGTTATAAAAACAATACTCATCTTAGTGATCACAAACACAGAATTGGGTTTAGAGATTATTAAATGCAGGTATCATGATATCATAAAGCCATTGTCTCACAATTGGTGGGGCACGGCCCCAATTTGTTCTTTTGAGGCAGAATTTCTATATAACTTCCTTATGGTGATTAAAAAAAGCTGGTGGCAGTAAATTTAAACTATCTAAGTTTCTTTTGAAAAAAAATTCAGTTGCTCAGTTTGCCGACTGATTCCTTTGCAGACTGCGATGGATTCTGTTTGTCGACTACAACAGCTCTCAGATTTCTATTTTTGTCTGTGAGGAGGCGCAAATGTAGACGGTTGTGTTATCAGGCTGCAAATGCATCAGATAAAACTGAGTCAGAACCACTCACGGGTCAAACAAGAGTAGACTGTCTGCTTATGACACAATGGACGGTGAGGAATTCACTTTTTTTTTAAGGAAATCATCATGTAAAGTTAAAACTGTGGTGAGATGAACAGAGAAGCGACTTGAACTAAAGTAAATCTGTAACAGAGACTGTTAAAGAGATAAAAGGTTTAACGAAAGGGGACATTTTCACACCCTGGTTGTGAAATGGCCCATACTGGGGTTTATGACACTTGGCCTACTGTAATATCTCATTTTAATGCTTCGGTAGTTTATGCTCTTCAACTTTACCCGTGACCTCTTTCTTTTCTTCATAAATCACTGGAAGGACCCACTGCTGGCAGCAGAATATTTTTTCAGGACTGAAAGTTACAAGAAAATTCAACTATTTTGCTGCAAGGCAAACATTTCCCCTCATTTCTAAGAACGTTTATGAGGTACCTATAAGAAGCCCTGATATCAGTGATATAGCATTCTTGATGTAAAACATTACACAGTTATGTATTAATTAGTTAGGAGGGAGACACCAGCAGAAAGGTTTCGATGCTTTCAGCCCCAAGAATAGAGGTTAGATGATCCTTCACTGTTCCACTTTCATGCCAGTTCCTGGTTAGTTTCATGCTATGACTCGATTTGGTTTGGGTTAGAAGCCAATCAGGGTTAGAGCTGAGTGACAGTGGTTTTGTTTTACAATACCAGGGTTATCATTCTAATGAATGTTTGCTGAATGAATGTGGTGATGATGCCTCAATAGAGAACCATAAAACCATTCAGTAATTCAGTTCGAACTGGTTTATTCTGGGATATTGACAATTTTTTATATTGTGCTTGGTTGATTACTAATGTCTCCATTTAAATATCACAATAAACGTTAATAGAAACACACAATTTCAACAGTTTTTTGTTGCTGCTTATTAAAAAAATTAAATCAACATGCTTCTCCAAAAGTTTTTTTTTTGTACCTCTCTAAAAGCACCTAAATTACTTTGATTTGATGTATTTTAATGTACTTGTGTGTTTTGCTGTTGTGTTTCCATCACTTTGGCACTTTGTTATCTGCTGACAATCATTTTGAATGACTCTGTAAAAAGAAAAAGTAACTGTTTATTTGGACCCCAATTATTTGGACAAAATACATTACTCCCCTTCCCTTCGTCATTTTCACATCTGCCATGTTATAGTGGTAGTGGCTCTCATGACCACTAGGAGGTGCATTTAGGTTCACAAGCAAAGGTCTTTAAACAAAAACAACGTGGTTATTTTATGGGTTTGATATCATGTTTAAGGATTATATACTTTGAGTTGAAGCTATAAAAGGAAACAATCAACACATGCATATTTAGATATTTCATCTAAGTTATACTATATGATCTACAATCATCAAATATCCAGAACTGTGTATTTAAAAGTGGAGATGTTATGAATTTTAGGGCTCTGTAGTTTTGCTTTTTGATAATGCATCTTCGATCAGTCATTAAAACCTGCAACGTTTGTCTTGATTCATACATTTTGAAAGAGTGACAGATTCAAAAGAGTAAGCAGTCTGAAAGTGGAGGAGAACTAATTGTACGTTTGATCGGTATGTTTGAGGCCCGGACGCTCTGTTACATGAAGCTGCACGGGTGCTGCCATCACCTGGAAACGCAAGAAACTGAGCTCCTTCTTCTGAACACGTGCTGCTTATTCTTGCTATAGTTCACCTCCTAAATGTGGGGCAGTTCTGTCCCCCACGGCTGCAAACCTAACCCTCCATCTTCCATATCTGCTTCGACTTTAGTTGTGTTATGTTTTACAAACAGACAATTAGGATATCTGTCAAATAAAAAAGGTATCCATCAGTCATTAATCAAATGTCTTTTATTCACTGTTGAATATATTTTCATGAAATGTAAGAAAAGCAGCTTTAAGTGAGGTCATAATCAAACAATTTCACACAGTGTTGATGAAGAACATGATGGAGAAAAATGATCCAACTTAAAGTAAGATCTGTAAAAGCATTTATTTAAAAAAAAGACATTTCATATATTACCCAAGAACCTGATTATTTGATTATTTATAAATAATATTTTCATGAAAGGGAGGTCAGTTTTCACAGTTTTTACTTTTTGGATATAATCAACAACAGCCAGTCTTATTAAAACAACATCGAGTCATAAATATCTCATTTCGTCAGTGAAAACCAACATTAAACATTCAAGAGGAGTCAAACGATTCACAGAGAATCACTGTGTTGGAGACAACAAGCTGAGAAACTATGCATACTAAAAAATGAACACAAAACCATGCAATACAATCATATATAAAGGTATAAAAATTCAAAGTAGCAAACAAAACTAAATTAAACAAAGCACGTCGGGTCCGATCTGCCTTATGGATGGGTTGTTTATCTTCCTCAAACCTCTTCACTTCTCATTTCCTTTCTGGGAATCGGAGGAATGGATGGAAAGTTAAACACTACGGAACGAGGACCCAGAGTGATGTATGTTTCTGCCGTGTTTCCACGTGTCAACGTGTGGGGAAATGCTCTTGTTATGATCGCAAGCCCTGAGTTAAGCGAGTCAATGAGCCAGTGAGGTGGCAAAGGGTTAAGAGTCCAAACAGCTTGAAAGGAAACGTCAGCAACAATGTCAGGGTGCAGGTCCAAGACCATGTGAAGGGTCTGCCTCTATTTTTGGAATAAGAAGGTTCTATAAAATAAATAAATGTACAAAAATTTGCTTTCTGCTGTGTGAACAGTAAACCATGAATTTAACCACATGGAAACCGTATTCATGATTCTCATTGGTCAAACCATGTCTGACCAACTGAACGAGACAAAAATCCTTAATCTGTGGGAAGTTGTGTATTATGGCTGTGCATCCGAGGGCCTCTTGGATAAGAGTCAGCACTGTAATGCTTTCCCCTGTACCTCTTCCTCCTCTGAAAGGAACTAATAAACCACCTGAAACATCCAGATTCTCACCGGGAGAGGCAGTTGTTAAAGGTAATGTGTCCATGCTTAACACACACGTCATTTTTTACAAATAAAGGGGAAGAATTGTGGAAAATATAGTCAAGCTGCATGCATGAGATGTTTCTGAAACTTCGAAATTTAGAACTGGGTATCAGTAAAGCTACCAAGGGTTCTTTAATGAGATTATCTTAATTTATGCCGCAAACTTTGTTTATCATATATTATGTTGATAGTGTTTTATTGCCACTGGATTGAGTCTAAATCTGAAAGGGATTCTGGTCTGTTTCACAGTCTCAGTCTCAGTTTAACACTTGTCTTCAGTCAGTGAAGTGTGAAAGCCCCACAAGTTCAACTTCAATGCAGGATTGAAAGGTCTTCTAATAATGTTATCTCCTACTTCAAAAACCACCTACAGAACTAGCATTGGTACGTTTCCTACAAAGCGGAAGCCCGCCCATGGCCCGCTCGGACTCGCTGTGCTTGTTCCTCCTCATCTTCAGTGGTCAGTCTCCTCCATAACCTCCATCACTACAGTTCTGGGTCCTGTTAGAATTAGGTGGCTGACGGTCCGGTAGTCCAGATCCAGGACATTCAGACCATTCACTGATACCACAAATTGGCAAACCTGTAGAGAGCAAGGTAGGGAAATATTTAACCAAAACTTGAATGAAACATGAAGTTGCGTTTGTTTTTTTTCTCCGCTGAACGTTTTTCTACCTTCATCCCCGCAGCAGCTGCGGGGCCAGAGGGCTCCACAGCCTGGATATAACACGGATGGCTTCCCCTGACCACAAACCCCCAACCCACGGCGTCCCCCACAATCTGTGGACGACACAGGCGATGGTTGGTCATTTATCTGGACAGAATGCGTAATCAACACCGACGCCTTGGAAAAATACATTTATCCTGTAGTGGATTCCTCTCGCAAAGTCGTGAAGCGTAAGCAGCTTCTGCTTTTTCTAATGTCCTACTCCAGTATTTATTTTTTAAGTAAAATCGTGTGAATCTAAACAGAACAGTAATTTGTTGCAAACACCCTAAAATGTGCAAGGTAGTTTCTGTCAGAATGGAAAAATCATGCATATCCATCTCTTGTTTTGTGAGAAACTAATCATATCATTTCAGTTTAATGGGGAAAAAAGCCTTTCAGTGTATAAATTTGCAAGCGGCGGACATACTGTGAACGTTTTCTTTATGTAGGGGCCTCCCGGTGTTTGCAGCTCCTCTGTGCTTACTGGTCTCTTCAGGACTAATCATAAAACAAAGACAAACACGTCAAAGATGATCAGGAAAAGATTTTTTAAGCAATGGAAGAAAAAACGCTGTTTATTTCTGTTGATTAAACTGAGAAATTAGGATGTTTTACTTTAAAAAATGCTTCAAAATACTCTATTTGTATCTGTTTACAATTTGTATTCATTATGTCATTCGAACAGAGTTACACAACTGTCTGATTTCAAATCATACTTCTCCACATTACCTTTATGTCTCTTCATATCAGACTCATAAAACCCACCTTCCCCTGCCTTTATATGCATATACACAGATCGCATATCTTTATTAGCTTTTCCTGCCTGAGCAGTGTTTGTTTTTGGTCATTTTCTTTACCTGATTTAGGATTAGAGAGCATGGAGGAGGAGGCGCTGTAGGCGCTGACCACCCTCCTGGTGTAGATGCTGCCATCGCTGCTGCTTCTCACCCGGGGTCTCGCCGGACCCCCACAGCTTCCGCCTCTGACTGCTTTCTCATCTTTGGAGGCACTGTCTGCTCAGAAGGTAAGAGAATTTCCACATGTATATATAACCCCACAATTATACATTGTATAACTGTCACCATTAGCGAATGAGATACTACAAATGAATTGAAATGCAAAGATGTGGTGGAAATACTAAGTTAGCCGGTGAGTCTCTAATGTGTTTATGATCCCATCACAACTGTCCCCATTAAGGCAAGAAATCTAATTAAAAGACATGCTCACACACCAGCACAGTGTTGGTCTTCCTCAATTCATGTTACTGCAATTATAATTCTGTTCACCTTGATGAAACATGTCTTTTAATAATGGAGATAAGAAAGACAAACAGGATTCGTGGTGGACACGGTAGGGGTGGTTTCTCAAAGGGAGGGGGGCAGTGAGCGAGGCCCAGCTGTCCCCTGCTGTCCGTCTGACCAGACTATGTATCCACGTTCTGAGGTCAAGTGGTGCTGCTGTTTTCAAACTGGCTGCACGCCCATCACGCTTTATGTGCCTCACTGGGCTTCCTGCTTAGATTCTTGAATGATAACGGTGGCGTTCAAATAGGTAAATAACGAAAAGGATGTCCCGTTCATGTTTTCTGTGCAGCTTGTGGAAACTATGCACAATGTGCTCAATCATTTTTGTATAGGAGAGACAGGAAAGTCCATGTTTGTCACACCATTTTCCGTTTCCTTTTATTTCATTATAGCTCAAGTAAAAGGAAGAATGGAGTCAAATTTAGAATGAAAAGGAGCAAATATTATACCCCTGTAGAACTTAAACACCAGAAAATAATGAATCTATCAAATTCTTATATATTCCTGTAGTAAAGTTGCTGGTTTCAAAACTCTAAGTGTCAAATCATTCACACTGACTTATTACTTCATTAGTCTTTCCAGATGTGAGACATTTAAGGCTTTCAATAAGGTTGATAATATTTTTAATTTGAGGTACTAATCAATACACTAATATTTACTTTTGAACAGCGAGGCTGCAGAGACCAGAACAACAAAAAAAACATTTTGTGGAGAATTTTGACTCAATGTGGTGTTTTTTTCCAGACATTTACATCATTTATATGTCAAAGCTAACAATTCTTACCAGCTGTGCGAGGTCCCATCTCTTCTTAGTTGTTCATCCAACTGCTCAGAGCCCTAAGTTGCTTGAAATGAATCCACAGGGGCAGAACTTTCCGCAGCTCATACACACAACTGAGCGACACAGATAGGTCCTCGGTGTCCAGCGGCTCTCTTCACAAGCTTGACAACAGCTAACAAAATTCCCTGCTCAGGCACCGTAGTCAGTTAAACCTGTCTGTGTGTTTACAGACCTGAAAGCAAGCGTGGTCAGATGGTTGAAAAAAAGGCTTGTGCGTGAGCTAAATATTAAACCCCTTGAACAAACAAATTGACTGTCAGCAGGATGGAGGAGGAGACTTGTCTAAAGAAGAAGCATTAATTTCTGAAATAGTCACATTAATTACACTCCATCACTAATGGATTTCTTTATAAACCCACATTGCTAAACATTTTACAAAGCTACGGTCCCATCTTTATCATCAGGCTCAAAGAGGTTACAATGACATCAACTTTTAGAGAGTAAATCTTTATGAGAGTCTACGAGATCCTCAAATACATACCTAGAATAATTTTTTTTATTGATTTACATTATTAGATTCTTATTACAGATATTGATAATTTATTCCCTCATATCCCAAATATGAGAATAGGATTACAGGAAACTGCTAATGGAATATTTTACTGGATAATCTTTGAAAATTAAACATGTCATATGGCACGTCAACAAATAAATACCTGATCATAGACTGAAAGTTTCGTGTGTGGTGGATTGAGGCTTCTCTGACCTTGCGTCTGACCTACTGTCTTTTAACAATTTTAATCCAGTCCAACATTGTGAAATTAATTCTTCAGAAGAAACTATTGAGATATTAAACCAATTCTTTGCAGCCATCACTGGTAGCCAACACGCGGACATGTAAAGGATGTCAGAAATGTGCTGTCTGTGAATGCACACAAGCTTCTATGTGGTTGCCATGCAGACATCAGGAGGCTACAGCTGGAGAGGAAAGGGAAACACAAAAATTATTTCTGCTCTAATGGATGGAAGAAAATTGGAACAAAGGTAAAAGCAGTGGAGATTTCCATCAGTCGGTGTGCTGCTGCATAGAAGTTTTCAAAAGATCCTGTGCCTATTTGCTCATATTATTCTACCTACGTGAGAAGGGAAAATGTCAAAGACTTTGTTTCATTAATACTGTGTGCGGGTGTGGTTTCTTCTGCAGACTTAACCTTTCTTTCTGATTTGTAACATCAGTTGCAACAAAGTTGGATATGACTCTGTCTGTCAAACAAATTGTGTTTAAAATATTATGATTTGTAATGGAAGACTGGATGTTTAGATTTTTTTATTTATTAAAATAGCCATTATCCGCTTTCAGATGTGAAGTTTATGCTTATATACCTGAGTAAAAAGTAAAAAAGGGACACTTAACTTATTTGGTTTGCTCTTTTTTACTCCCACAATAATTCTTACATCACTACTTTCAGACAAACACGATCACTCTCTTTTAAGCTATTTTAAAAACCTGTGGTGTATGGTCAATTTCTTGTTTCTGGCCACAATACTGTAGATCTAAAATAAAAAATTGCGGAATCAATTAACTTTGCAAGGTTCATAATATCTACTGAATTACTCGTAATAAAGAGTTACACATAAAAATATATATATTTGTAAACATCACTCTAAATTAGATCCAATCAACATCAGATTGTTGTTGTTTTTATTGTGACTGACTCATTTGTCAATCAGTTTTGGACACTGAGTTCCCTTAAAAAAAAAAAAATCTTATTTACCACTCTTGTGTAAAGTCTAAAGCTTAAAGCTGAGTCATTTAGACAACGTGGCTGAGAATGACAACAATGAGGAAATTTTAAGTTGTTGTCACCATCAACAGTAACATGTGGCAGACAGAGTAAACATGCCTCTGATAGATCCACATTCTGCTCTGTCTGAAAGAGGAACATTCCTCATTCTTCAGATCCTTTTTCATCAATGTTGCCATTTTGGTCGCTGATTATGAGCCAAAAGTCAGAATGTCCTCTCAAACCAAAGATAACAGCTTTTAAGATAGAAGGACAAACTTTGACAACAAGACTAAAAAAGATATCTTATTTAATCATTGGCAGATTTTACAATATTCATGACCTGTTTTTTATTTTTTATTTTTTATTTTATTTTTCTCTCAAGTGAAGTAAGGCACAAAATTGTATTGGTCCTAGTAGTAATGTCTCATTATTGCCATTGTAATCAATCAAAAATAGAATCTCCCAAAAATAGAATTCCAGTCCTCATCCATCCATCCATTTTGTGAGGTGGTGGTGGTAACCACCATACGATATGTAACATAATCACGACAGACTGGTGGAAAGGCTGTGGAGGTCACGTGCTCCCATCACAGTTTTACCACAAAACCGCTTTTTTAATTTGTTTCTAGGACTCCATCAGAAGGAGGAAGTATAATTGTGAACGTTGAAAATCATCCACGCCATGCACGTTTGCCAAATACATCGTTTGTCACTCACATGAAGGAAATGACACACATTTGTTCATATATCATATTGATGATCATTTTTAACAACTTTGCATTGCATGTTTCCCAATATCGTTAAGCATTTGTCATAATTGGGACAAATTGCAAAAGATCTTAAAGATATGACAGGTCAGTCTTTTATAGAAACAAATAGTTTAATTGAAATGAAAGGAATCGCTTTGATATGAGTGAAAATTTCTAACAAAGCCCTTAGTTCAATTGAGTGAATTGATGTCAAGTGAATTCCCTACATTGATAACTCATTTTCTTTTGCTTTTTCGTAGCAAAAATCAATAAGTATTTCTGCTCTAAAAAATGAGCTCATTCATTGGAATGTCCCAGAGCTCTGGATACCTGCAAAAGGTCAATGAGTTTTACCATGGAGGTGTTTTTCTTTTCTGTGTGTAATTTCCATTCCAATCAGAGCGTGTAGGTGAAGCTCTGGTATGTGTGATAGGATTACACGTAACTTCATTTGTCTCTAAGCTGCTGCACAACAATGACGCTATCTACACAAATCTAAGGCAAACGAATCATTTTAATGGGATTTCTTGGCATCAACGATATGCGTCAATGTTGCAAAAAAAGCTGAAAGCGCTTCACCTATCTGGCCTGCAGACTCAGTCAACCAAAACAAAGTCCTCGGTCTTTGACACAGTGAATGGAAAGCTTCAAAGCTCTAGTGATCACACGCCCTGTGCGTGTCTGTGTCTGCTGACTTACTTGTTTACATGCCTCTTGGACATTTTTGGTTTAGGACTTCTTTCGAGCCTTGTGATAACTACCATCCATTAACAAAACGAACACCACGTTTCCAGGTGAATTATTGTCATTGGACACTATTGTCATCCCCTCTCTCTATATGTAACTGATATATTTTGCTGTTGTGAATGCTGAATAGATAAAAACTGGATCAAACTACTGTCATATGATTTTGGACTCCCCATATAAGGTCATATTCAAACTCATAAAATGTATGTGTGGTCAAATGTGAGGAAAACTAACAGGACTATAAGATAATCAGAAGGACTGGATGCAAAAGGCTTCAAAAATGCATGTCTTGGATTTGTTTCAATCAAATAACTAGATTACATAAAGTCTAGTGACATTTTCAAGGTTCCTTTGAAATGTCAGTGAAGGAAGGAAACCTTCTTGTAGGTGAGATTATCATTATTAGTCACTACATCTTTTATCACTTCTGAGTTTCCTCACATTCACAGCAGAGCCGTATACTTTGAGATGTTTGCTTTAGAATAAGTTTTGCTTTTTGTGTTCTTGTTTTGTATGTTTCATGTTAACTTAGAGGACTCCCTGTGACACTTTCCTCTCCAGAGCAGTTCTCATTAAGTCAGCAGCTTGGTGTTCTAATACTGTTGTGCTCCATTGATTCAACAAATCAATAAGCTCATAGAGTTCAGGGCTGAGAACACTACAATCAATATACAGATTGTTATCGTGGTATTTTATCATTGATTGACTGAGTGTTTGAATGTAAATTGCACCTTCCCCAATGACTAAGTAGAACATTTTTGACACTTGAAAAGGGTGTGCATGAAAAAAAAACCTTATCGTTATGCTGTTTGCTCATACATATGAGGACTTTTCCAGCAGGTAACCAGAAGGACATCTGAAGTTTGTGCATTTGAAAGTAGGTTTGGATAGCTTTAATGTCCCGATGTCATGGCCACTTTTGAAGGTTGCGAACTTGTCCGCAGCCAAGGCAAGAAATGTACTCTTTCAGAACAAAACTGTGGAAATTACTGCTGAGCACAGGTGAAGATGCCTGACTTTGATGGGAGCCCTTTGCTTTCGTTTCTATCAACACACTGTGGGGCAACACTGCTCTCTGCTGGAGGAAGATGTTTAGCCTCACCTACTGGTCCACACACAGAAAGAGATGATATTGATTAAAAGGTTTAATGGTTGGAATGTAACGGCAAGAGGAGGCCATTGAGAGAGTGTATTACCGTTCATAAAGCGGAAGAGACGATACAAACAAAAAAAATGTAGAATTGTTGAAATTGTAGAAAGACACTCTCAAACTTTGTAGCTCTGTTTAGACATAAGGGATACTAGTGTCAAAATAGTATTGGATGATATTAAAAAAGGAAGGGCTTTTGTATTCTAGAGTGATGAACAATGATAAAATGAGCCATATAAAAGTAATCATAGAAAACTCTGAAACTTCTAACATTTCTGCTATTCTTATTTGTAAAGAAAGAGACAAGCATCACATTAGAAAACAAATTTTGTTAAAGCATACAAACATGTATGAGTTTAGTTTTATCTTTTTCTAGTAAGAGAAAAAAAGGTAAAACAGTAGTATTTCCTGAAACATTTAATTGTAAGACAAGGTATTGACATAAAATGAGGTCAGAGTGTTGGGACAGGCTGTGTACATGTGTCATCAGACCAGGAAATTCACTACATGATTGGTAAATTACCACAAAAAAACGGTGGGGGGGAGAGGTTAAGTTATCTTGTGTGTGTGTAATAGAGAAATAGAGACAAGACTTGTATCAGAGTATAGTAAGGCAAATATTAACTTTGTCCAAAGTACATTACTGTTCCTGAATTACGATGCACAAATGTCAGTAGAGTCAATGTATTTGATTGCTTTCCAATCTGAACTTCAAACCCTGCAGAAGAGCATGCATGACGACTCCGCTACAATGTTCCAGTCAGGAGAATTACAGGCATCGTTTCATGAATAATTATTCATGTGTTTTAAAAAACAAGCCTGACCAGCACTGTGAAAATCCAAGCCATGATAGAAGTTTTAGGCTGTGGAGTGCATTTTACACAAAGAGAAACTGCAAAATTGAGTCTGTGAGGGATCTTTTTTTTTCATAAGAAAAACTTACCAAATAAATCTGGTCTCTGAACCGCAAATGTCTGTTGGTCTGTAGTTCATAGCAGGTGTGATAGCTGCATGTGGCTGTTCTGGCAGTCATGAGTTCAAGATCAACATACAACAGGAGCATTTCCCCCTCCGAGTCATGTTGAAACAAAATAAAACTGCAGCAACTTACTAAAACAACATGATTTGGGGTTAAGATTACGTCATAGGACTAAAGTGCATTTGTCTCCATGGAACCATCACTCATCAGTTTGCCTTTGTTACTATAACGATCTCCACCAACGAAATGGGTCACCACCTTGTTGGGTTTAGCTGATACCTAAATGCTAAGGTAACACAGCAATCAAAACTGGGACAAAAACGATTTTCACCACCTCACTATTATCATCATGAATGAGTTTCTCTCACAACCACTGGAGGCTGCATGCTTTACCACTGTAATTATAGACGGCTTCAGCTTGACCGTACAACCACATGTGGACATACTTGATGGTGGAGCTGATCAACGCTAAGGCACCTGGAACTGGAACTGCTCACCCAGTCACTTCAGCTCCTCATGACCCGGTAGAATTTTTCACACTCAGGGAATCTCTAAAACACTCATCTCAGAAATGCTTTTCTTATGTTTTTTTTGTCCAAAGGCAACAGGGGTGTTCCTCTCACATGGAGATGTTATCTTTGGTGCCTCTTCAAAAGGTTTTCTTCTATGTGCACTCAGAGATGCACATGACCTGAAAACCAAATGGCCACACTCAAACCTTCTAAAGATTAAGCAGTTTGAGTACCTGAGAGGTCACCAAAGCGCTCTTTAGGAACAATCATTGCACATGGAGAATCCAGCTTGTCCACAGTTGGAAACGGGTGACTTCACTCGGTGATCCAGTCAGTTCCACTCCACCCCTCTCTTCCCCAGAAGCTTCTCATCTGAGATCTGTAAATGAAATGCTTAAAAGCCTTTGTGTGATAGTGGGTGGGTGGAACATGAAGAGGACCTAGAAGCAAACATGGAACAGAAGGGACTTAGGGAACTCTAGACAGAGCTGGAACTAAACTTTCAGGAAAAAATAACTACAAAACATGACCACAAATCCCAAACTGATGAGACTCTGAACTCAGATCACGTCAAACAGATGAAAATCAAATTTTCTAGCAAATTTGTTTTTAAAAATGTAAACACATGTTGAACAGCTGGTGGGTCGCTGTTATTTCCCAATACGTTAAAATCAGCATTTTAGTTTGCGCTGGCTAACATCATGCGGGATGCACGTGGGGTCCAGGTGCACTGAAACCCAAGCCCTAAACCTGCCTCCTCGCAGGATCAGATCACTAAGCGTGGCCTCAGGTGGTGGGGACAAAGGACAAACTAGCCGGGAAAGACTTTTCTGTAGCCTGTAACGGGTGTTTGGGGGGCAGCGTGCAATTCTTTGCCTTTGTGCTTTGACATACATCTCCGAGATAAGTCTGCTCCCTCACATGCCGAGGAACTCGGATGCTTGTTTAACATGCTTTGAGATGTTTTTGTATATTCCGTGTTCACGTGTATGAGACCCTCATGTGTGTGCTTTTTGCCTCTGTATGTGTGCATGCCCATGCATATGTGACTGTTTATGCATGTGTGTGGTCTTTGTAAGATGAGGATGTCTCCCCCGAGGTGATGGATGTACGGATCCCTTTCAAAGCCCGGAGATTTGCTGCTCCCCTGGACAAAATGTTCTCAGCAGAATCCAGGCTGTCAGTAAAAGCGGAGCCTTTCAAAAGCCCTGATGTGTTTTCAAAGCAGTGCTCTGAAAAGGAGCGTTATGCCCTGGCTTTCTGTGGTGTTCTTTCAAAACCACAGAGCATATTACACATGTTGTGAAGGCTGATACCCATCTTGCAGAGATTGCCCCGCAGTGGTATTTGTCTTCTACGGAGAGAGAGTGCAGGGGGAACTTTGAAATCCAGTTTTCTTCATAGCAGGATGTCAGAGCAGACAAACAGAGAAAGTCACCAATCGCGCCTCTCGCAGAGTGCGAACAACACGCTGCTCGCTCACCATGGCCTAAAGGTATCTTTCTGTGTATTTTTTGACATCGCATCTCAAAGCCAAAGAAAAAGGCCTTTGATCTTCTCCGGCTCATTCTTTATTTTCACTGTTTCATGGGGCCGGGTATCAGTGTATCCACCACTTAAGTTACCTTTAAAACATAATATGAATAAAGTGACCGTAATATATTAATATTTTGAGTTTGTCACCAGGAAAGTTAGCAGTATTTATTAAGGAATCTTCTCATGTTGTGTTTTAATCATTGTAAAAAAACAAGCATGGTTATGACACTCACTCGGCCTCTGTGACCAAGCCTGGGGTGGTGAAAGTAGGTATGGAGAAGGATGAGATGAAGGAATGAGTGATAAAAGATGTCCCATCACTATCAAGTAAAGAACACCAGACTGTATTTCTACATAACCGATAATGAAATATTAGTTATAGCACATGATAATACAGTACAGATGGAGACCTCCTGGAAATGTTCCTGGGACACATTTTCCTAAGAATATTGACATCTGCTCAGAGAGCAAACATGCATTCAATATCAGATTAAAATCAGAGTCTGTGACAGCTTTTGTTTTACTGTGTGATCATATGATAAAAGGTTTGTAAATCTTGGGACAAACCATTACTGTAAGGAGGGAACTTGTTTGGATTTCAGAACCTGTAGAAAAACCAGTTGATTCCAAATACAACTGGCCAAAACAATGACCTCTGACCTCCAGCCCCGGACCTCAGACCTCTGTGCTGATATTCAAACGTGTATCTGTACGTCTCAGGTGTAATTTTCTGACATACTCATAATATGTTGTAAAGCTTTTTCGTGATGCTGTTGACTGAAACAATGCGAGGGGAGTACGAAACCATTCACTGGAGATTATTTTCTTTTGGGGGGATTGTATTCAGGTGGGTGAGCAGTGTGGGTGGTTTAAACACACATAGCCATGAATGGACTGCTGCTGTGCTAAAGATAAGCCTCTGGTGAATGCAAAGAGCAAGTAAGTGACAAACAGGTGGTTTTCAGGACACAGAGCTCTTACCTGAATATAACATGTGTGATTTAGTGAGACTTATTATTCAACCGGATGCTTTCAACCCACCCAACAAAGTCCCCAAATTCAATAACTTATATCTTAACTTTGCACAGATGCACTTCACTAGTTTTCTGTGTTTTGTGTAAAGGTTGAACAATTAAATGACAGCTGAACCAATTGCATTTACAAAAAGGGATTTAAAAAAAACTAAACTCAAATGAAGAGCAACACGTGACACTGCACAGTGTCTTTATTTAGCAAAAAACGAAGACGAAATGCAGAAAAGGTGTTAAAAAAGATCGCTCCTTACCATTTCCATATGAATTGGCTGTGTGCAGATAATTAGATTTTTTTCATTAATCAGGCGTCGGCAATGTCAAATGTCGGTTATATATCAGTTAAAAGGAGGAAAGACATCTGGAGCAGTGCGATTTGACCAGATGACACCAGAGCACAGATGTATGTTCAGAAAACCCCTGATATCAACTGTCATACCAACACACACAGCAGATGTGAGGGCACAGACAGGGAATTGAACTACTTTTGACCCTAATTCAGCTCACTTATAGAAGGTTGAAGCAGGGTCATGCAACGGGACATTAATACTGCACAGCCCAGCAAAAAAGAAAAGTGAATTTCAGGGCCGTGGTAGGAGCTCAAGAGAGCTGCGAATGAAAGTCTCAGCGAACTGCAACAAGAGTCGTCCGCAGACAGATGATGTTTTAAAGAATTTCAATACAGCTTTATTCAAATAATGCCTCAATTCTAGCAAGAGACATTAATCTTTTAGATTTGTTTCTACATCCTCCATGTTGAATCCCAGTTTTGACTTTTTACTGCATACTGCTTATGCAATTTGTATCAGTCTTTGTTCTGTTAATTACTGACACTTTGCCATGTAATTTTCTGTTTTTTATCGTAAGTTTTTTTTAACCTTATTTTAAGAGTTAGCAAGGACACGATGAATCCAAATTATTCCACAGTAGGTGACACTTAAACTGTGTGTGAGGGCTTAAACCTGCTCTCTTATCCACAAGAATGTTCTAAAGTTCAGATGTTGCCAAAAACTAGATACATTTAACATTTCTTTTTCATTTGCATTTACATTTGTGTCTTGCTAACGCTTTAAACCAAAGTGTCTCACATAGATACAAGAGAATTAAAAGGCCAGTACAAAGTTTTTTCCCCATTTGGTGAGTCTCAGCCTTCCATTTTTGAGCTGGCAGCAGTTTATTACATCTTTAGGATGTAAAATAGAAAAAGTGAAGTCCGGTTACATGGTGAGGTCTGTTGGCAGTGCCAGCTTTGCTGCTGCTTCACTGGAATACAGATGCTATGTCTTCAAAGAAAATTGACAAGTGGCTCAATTCTTTGAAGCAACTTCTTTTAACTTGCTTGAGATATACATTCTATTGATCTGTCTAAAAATGATCCACATGCATCCAGAATTTTTTTCCAAATCTTCAACAGAGTGACATGTTGCTATTGAACTTGGATAGTCAAAGCTCAGTCTTTGGTGACTAGTCATTAATATCAAACTTATCTGTGACGTTTCACCATGAAATCTCCCCTCAACCAGACACATTTAGAAGATTTTTGGTCTCACTGGTGTCTATTAAGTAGTCCAACAGCCCAGGCTTTCCTCTGTGACAGCCTGACTGCGGAGGGGGAGATTGCACAAACCGTTCCTGTCCCTGTAAGTGCCTCTTTTTGCTGCTCGCTCTCTGTGTGATCAGCTCAGAGCTGCTGACTGTGTTGGACTCCGGAGCGTCACCCCGACCTGACGCACTCTTGTACCAGAGCGCAGCTGTCACCATTACTTCATGCTTATTGGCCCAAGACAGAGAGGCAGAGGCAGAGCAAAAGGCAAACAACAGGGAGAGAGAGAGAGAGAGAGAGAGCTGGACCCCTGTGCTCTGCTCCATCGATTTGCGGAGGTGCACCCAGGATCCTCTGTCGGACGCTGGCTACACGTTTCCGAGCTTTGGGATTTCTTTTATTTGGAATGCCAAACGTGGATTCAGTGTTTGGAACATGCTCCTGGAAAATTTGGTACGGTAAGACTGTCACAGTTCTGTGATTGATTGCGGGTTCGGTTTGTTTCAGCTTTCATTCGGATGGCCAAAGTGTTTCCCAGCCCCCCCCCCCCCCACCCCACCACCCCCGCCCCCGAAAAACAGAGATAGCACTGTTGCAGAATTGATATATCGACTTGTAAGAGACAGAAGTGCTCTTTGCCTCACACCAGGGCCGGCACTGAAATGTGAAAGCTTTGCCTTCTGAGCGTTAAAATTACATAACTGTGGAGAAATGTGAATAGAGCAGCCGCAGCTGCTTTGGGTCTGACACTGCGCAAGATGATGATGATGATGATGATGATGACGATGATGGATTGACTGGAAGAGCTCAATGTCAGCAGTGACACAGATTTGTTTACCTGGGGGAGGTAAAGGTAAGCAAAGCTGAGGTTAATGGTCACACTCTGGGTTGTTCTCGTTTCCTTCTTCAGCAATGTGGATTTGGGCAGCATCATCAGTGAAAAGTCAACAATATATAACTGATTTTTATCAGGTGTAATCCTTCAATGATATGCTTCTTGAAAAATATTTGGTTCCTAATAGAAATGAAAATGTAAATATGACTTGTTCTCAGCTTTTTGCTCTCCATGTCTGTTTAGACATAGTTTAAAATGGGGTAGCAAACAAATTAACAAACCAAATTATTCTGTACATTATAGCATTATTTTCAGACTGATTTATGTTACTATGGACAGTAGATAATGGAATAATCAGTTTATCAGGCTCACAGCTATTAACAAGCTTTTGAAATGGCTCCCTCATTTATGCATAATTTTTTTTTACTGAACCCTGTCCATGTTTACTCCTGAGAGTAAACATGGACCTCTATCCTGCTTAAAAATTTGGTAAGACCAATTATTCCCTTTTTAATTAGATTTCTATCCATCCATTCATTTTGCTTGGATGAAGAACCTATTATCTAAGGGGAACAAATCTTACAAAGTGTTATTTGAGTTTAAAAATGGCTTGATTCATGTTGTCTTGACACTTTGTGCTTTAATTTGTCAGAAATAGTTGGCATATAATAATATATGTTAAAATTGTGAAAAGATAATTCAATATAAAAAAAGTCAGAGGGGGTGAGTCAGCTGTAAGAGCAGACAAGATGTTTTACAAGGTTCTTATTGCAATTCTTATGGCAATAGTCAGGAACACTGGTTGACTGGGCCATGTGTTGGACTGGCAGACCCTCCAGGGTGTACCCTGCCTCTTGCCCATTAAATACTGGGAAAGGCTCCAGTCTCCCCGTGACCCCATTTGGGAATAAGCGGTTCAGAAAATGGATGGATGAATGGACTGGTTCACTGATTGATTTAACAGCAGAAAAAGATGCCATGTTGTTTTGAATGCAGGAAAGGAGGCTGATATGTTTATTAGAGTTGATGGTCATGCTCAGTTGCATTCATTAAGGACGTCTGATGCTGACCATTCAATTACTGTCTGAAAAATAGCAAACACATGTCAATTAGGCACAGACAGCAGTACAACACGTTATTTGAACAAATAAACAGAGAACATTCCCATAAGATGTATGTCTGTATATGCACGTATTGGCTACTTTGTACACCTGCTGAGTGCACTAATCACATGGCTGCAACTCACTGATCATTTAAGAACTGGAAACAGATGCCACAATTTGTAGAGGCTCACCAAAATTAGGCAATGGAAGGTTGGAAAAATGTTGACTGTCCTGACAAGTGTTATTCAGATGGTGGGGTCAGAACCTGGCCTAAACAATGTGAAAGCATGGATCCATCTTGCTTTGAATCAATGGTTCCAACTGCTGTTGGTGGTGGAATGATGTGTGGGGATTTTCTGAGCAATCTTCGGCCCTCAAGTACCAATTGAGCATCATTTAAATGCCACGGTCCACCCGAGCATTGTTGTTGACCATTTCATTCCCTTTATGACCACAGAGGGCCCATCTTCTGATGGCTGCTTTCAGCAGGATAACGCACCATGTCACAAAGCTCATACTCAAATTGAATGAACGCGACAATAAGTGGACTGTACTCCAATGTCCTCCCCCGCTCACCAGATCTCAAACCAATAGAGCACCTTTGTGACGTGGTGCAACGGGAGATATGCATGTGCAGCCAACAAATCTGCAGGAACAACGCAATGCTATCACGTCCACGTGGGCCCAGATCTCTCAGGAATGTTTCCAACTCCTCGACTTGGCCATTGGAATATCAAGCTGTCTTAAATGGCAATGTAAAGGGCATGTTTCACAACAGATGACCACTTCTAAGCTATTACACGATAAACTCTAATAATGTCTGCTTAATACCTCAGTACCTTCAACCAGACAATGCAAAGGGTGATGCTGTTTTGCTGATTGGACCCCCAGAGCAATAGGTTTTAGCCCTATATGGAATGCTTTTATGAGTTCGTCCCATTTCCACAAACAAATGGCACCTTGCTTTTTCTGCAGGTAGTGGTTGTTTTCTGCCTGTGGGGTGCTGATGTTAGCAGAGCTTACGTGTTCCAAGCCAGTCGACCTGGAGAAGGAGACAGCCCACAGCTTCAGACAAAAGGTAAGAACGACCACTTTCAGTTTCATGTCTTCTTCTTATAACTGCCAGTGCAGTGTCTAGACGTTTAAGTTGGCAATGCCACCACAATGCTTGCAAATACATGTAAATCCTACTATCTTGAGATGGTTTTCTCCTGTTTGCCATCACTTGGGGTAGGATCCCAGGAGTATAGAGTATAGAGGAACCATTGACTTTAAGATTTGTGAATGAAAACCAAATTGACTGTTGAACTGACAGAAAACTAAGAAATACCACAATATTGATTTAGGAATCACAAATACACTCATACTATAGCTTGGCATTTGATTCAGAAAAACAAGTGGGTATCTACGATTTTTGGTCACCTGTGTCCAATCCTTCCTTTATCCCATGAAATTCTCCCACAACAGTTAAAAAAGTGTTCTGGTGAGCATGTAATTGAATGTATTAAATATGTATGCAGGAGACAAATTAAATCTGTTTTATCTGCCACTGTTGAGAGCAAATGGCTCTTAACATGACTGGATAAGCAGCCAACACCTTTATAAAACAAACATGATGAATTTATTTGTATATTAACACCTTTATGCAGAGTCGTTGTGAAAATCTGAGTTTGAATGTGAAAATTAAACGATTGATTGTTTATAAAAGTGTCTCAGGAGATGTGTGTGATACTTCTAAAGCCCACTGATATTAGGTTGAGTGACACAAAAGACAAGTTGTGTTTCTGATTCTGCTTGTGATGTGAACTCTTTTGTCGTCATCACAGCACATCACATTTTGCACAGATATCGGTGACTATGCAGACGGAGTTCTGCCTGTTTATGCATTTGAATTAGTGTCAACTCAAAGGAACAACAAACCAGAAAAAAAGCAGATGTGGAGAAAAAAAAAACTAAATTCCTTTTTGTAAATTCAGTACCAGTTCCCGCATCCATCTGTCCATCATCCCCTGTATCACTGAGTAGCCGAATACACCCTGGATAGGTTACCAGTGTGTTGCAGGGCCAAAACAGAAACAGCCCCGATGCATGGGTGTTATTACATAACGGCCGTTTTCTTGCTTCAATTTTGGCTCGTCTTGTTGGCACATAGCCAACGAACCCCCCGCAAACATGGAAAGAGTTGGCTAATTGGGAACAGGCGGAGGCTAAAGTCTAGTTGTAGTACATGTTAAGTGTTGCAGGCTTTTGATTTACTTGGTCGGAGATCAGAGGAGACAGACGGCCTTTGTGTGGTGAGCAGGCTCTGACAATTCAAAGAGAGGCACTTAGAATAAATGCTGCTAAAACGAGACTCAGCAATGTAAGGTGGTCCACTATCTCCTGAAGACTGGATGTAGGAGACCAACGGTATTTTGTGGAGGATGGTTTCAGATGATTAAAAGCTGGAATCGACCTCAACACACCAGGAAACACTCCCACTAATCAAGAAAGGGGCAAGAGAAGGGATAGAAGCAGAGAAAGTAGGGAGGCTTTGAGGTGGAGGCTATGATTGGTTTTCCAAATTAACTGTAAAAACGAGGTAACCAGTAGAGTAGAAGAGTGTGTTTTCATGAAAAAAGAAGGATTCAGCATTTGCAGATGTGCAATAATCATGTTGTGAGGAAGATTTCCACACTTCTACAGTGCACTACAAATGTACAAATGCCCTAAAATGGAGATCCTTGGTTCAATTGGCCCCAAAGAGACAACAGATGGCACCACTTGTGCATCAGCTGTCCCCTAAAGTACTGACAGAAGTCCCCCCCCCGGCCCCATTGTGACACATCAAATGGTTTTATTTGTAATAGACATGAATGAAACAATATGTTCCTTCCATCATATTATTCCTGATTGCTGAAATATGTTCGGATTGATGAATGAGCCATAAAACACATTGTGCATACAAATGTACACATGAGAAAAGGAGTTTGACCAGTGTGAAATATTTATTTGACTGTTTCTTGCTTTTACTGTTCTTTTCTTTGTGATTTCACAAGCTTATGTTTGGAAATTTCAGTGCTTTAACTTGATTTTCAGAACATATGTTTTGAAATAATGTCTATAAAATGCTGAGTTTCTTTGATTAAAAAAAAAAAAAAAGGCAATGTGTTAATGACCTGTAAATATATCTGGGTGATTATGATTTCTTTAACAGGCCAAGAGCCAAACAATCTCACTTTGAAAAAATCTTTAGACCCACGATGATGATTATATATAGTTGGACAATAGTAATCTAATATTCTTTCTTTGGCAAATATTGAAAAGAGCGAGAACTGTTTCTAATTGTGGCCCTCTGCTCCCTTCAGTTGACTCGGAGTGGATTAGCACCGCAGGCTCCTGTAAGGGGAGGTGCTTCGAGCTGGACGTTGCCGATCCTCCAGGATGCAGATGTGACAACCTGTGCAAAACTTACTACAGCTGCTGCACAGACTTCGATGAGCACTGCCTGAAAACAGGTCAGTGTTGAAGAGTAACGCTCGGCCTGATTCTCTGCTTCTGAACTCCGGTTTCTAATGTTAAAATATACCTCTCTGAGCGAAATAAACTTTTATCACCTGTATGTTCACAAATCCCATGAGGTTATCCAAATGCCAATAATGTGCATGGTGTCAGAGACAAAAATAAAAAACAACAACTTGAAAACGAATTTATACATTTTAAAAAGGTTTGGAATTTTGATGTCATGGTAACTTTCCCAGCTTAACAACATAGCTCCAGACCTCTTCTTCCTCTTCCTACAGTCCGTACACACAGACGGGTTAGCTAGCATGCACAACAGAATAAGTGTGTCTTGCTGTAAATGGTACAAGATGGAGTAGCCTTAAATCCAAATTCTCATCTGAGGCCAATTAGACCTTGGCTGGGTGAAGCGCAACTAACCACAGTTTTATCCAGAAAACATTAAGCAAACAATAGTGGGAAACCTTCCAAAACAAAGAGGGGGTCTCTTTCTGCCTGGACATTTTTGGATAAATACTACTGTACAGCAAATGGAATAAATCTAGATTCAGTCAATGTGTGTTAGCATTGTTGCAGCTATGAAAGCACCTTGGGTACTATAACTTAGGAGATATTAGAAAATCGGCTTTTCTTTTCTCAGAGGGAGGATTTGAGTGCAGGCAGGATCGCTGTGGGGAGGTGAGGAATGAAAACCATGCTTGCCACTGCTCAGAGGACTGTCTGGAGAGAGGAGACTGCTGCTCCAACTACAAATCCCTCTGCAAAGGTACTCCTCCACATATCAAACTAAAGTGAAATGTGTGAGTTCATGTGGATGATTACCATGGCTTCCCTTTTTCCCATGAGGTGAAACTTCATGGCTGCATGGAGATTGTGAGGAGATCAAGAGCGCCGAGTGCCCCGCGGGGTAAGACTGATAAAAACCTGTGGGCTGAATTTCTGTGCTTTGATCACCCAAAATAAAGTTTTCATTTCTCTATTAACATTTTCAACAGCTTTTCAAAGATAAAAACCTATTTGTATCTTGTATCAGTAGAAAAAAAGTAGGGGGCAATTTGGTGGCTCCATTTATTATATTATTTGTGTCTTGGTGGAATACTGTCATTTGTTTATGAGGGGGGAAAAAAGCTTGATTTCTGTCATTTTCAGTTAACCACTCAGTTTTTTCATTTGTGCCACTTCCCCAGTTTCGTCCGTCCTCCTCTCATCATGCTGTCTGTCGATGGCTTCAGAGCCTCCTACCTGAAGAAGGGCAAATCTGTTATCCCCAACATATATAAACTCAGTACGACCTCTTTTTTTCTCATTCTTCTGCATCCATGTTGAGTCATGAGGACTGATGGGTTTCATTTTCTTATGCTGTCAGTCATTCGCCTTTTTTTTTGTTATTCTTTTTTTTTTACCCCCAGGAACATGTGGCACATCAGCTCCGTATATGCGACCGGTTTATCCATCGAAGACCTTCCCAAACCTCTACACTCTAGCCACAGTAAGCCGTCCTTCGTGATGTAGAGTGACTGCTTTATGCCTCGGTCAAGCTAGACTTGATGGTGCGCTTAAGCGTGGTTGTTAATGAGTACTCCTGTGTTTGAAAGTTGAGTAAACACAAATGTTTGCCCATACCTATGCTCAGCATGCCCTCGTTGTGACACCGTCGAAGGACTGATTTTTAACATCTGGCATGTTGACATTACATTCCCGGGGTCTTCCTGCAGGGTCTGTACCCAGAGTCCCATGGCATTGTGGGAAACACCATGCACGACCCAGTGTTCAACGCCACCTTCAGTCTGCGCACCAGAGAGAAACTCAACCATCGGTGGTGGGGTGGGCAGCCAGTAAGTAGCTCCGACGGGCAGACTTTGCTACAGCTGGCTCCGTGGTTCTGTCCAATATTTGGTTTGATGGGAAAATAATGTAACATTTTGCATATAGAATATGGAAATGATTCATCAGATTTCTTTGGTTTTTGTTTGACAGATCTGGATCACGGCAGAGAAACAAGGAGTGAAAGCAGGAACTTTCTTCTGGCCTTGGTACTTAAGTTAGTACTGGAATGTTTTTCAGCCGCTTCAGACATTAAACTCGATAGAAGCCGTGTAGGTCAGACCAGGAAACCTTTTTCTGGACTACATTTTCATCCCTTGGAAATATGATTAAGGCTAAAACGCTCACAGTTGCTTCAATTTCCTCCTTAGCTTTAAATTAATGCTCTCCAGAGTCTAAAGAGAAGACGTGCACCCTTTTGTATGAAGTATTTAATGTTCACTTAGTGTTTTGGGAAATCGAAGCTGAAACAGACAAATTATGTTGATCCTCTATCTGAGTGGAAGCTACAAGATAGATAATCATTGCTATTGACTGTCAATTTTGTCGTTGTTTATATGAAACACACCAAATGCGTCCAATAATAAGGCCCCAATGTGGATTTTTTTTCCATTGCTAGATGTCAGTTTCTCAAATAATGCAGACACCAGAGCCATAAGCTGTGCTTACACAAACACAGAATGTAAAGCTCTGTGTCTGACACACTGAGAGTCCCAACAGATTCATTTCGGGAAATATTTGCATATGCATGACACAACAATCACGAGGGCGGCGGCGGAATGACTAACAATGGTCCAAAACACCCAAATGGCGAAACGCACACGGACAGAAGGACAGTACTCCTACACACTGACCAACAAAAGGGGCCATTGAAGAATCCAGATTTTTATTTTTTTTATTTAAAAAGCCTGAAAGAATTCATTCAAGGAAGGAAAAAGAGCAAGTTAGAGAGTGACAGATACACCCCCTGGTGTCATTATGACAGGAATATTGTTGATACTGACTGAAATAATGCTTATCTTTGTTGTGTTGAATACTTATTAGTTATATCCATCCATTTTGAACAGGATATTGTGTGCATAAAATGTGCAATGCGAGTGTGTTTTGGTTCACTGTTGCCAGTTGTCTTATTCTCGCTAGTAAAGTATTTGGGTCAAACAAAACTTAAAGTGCTTCAATCTGCCTTTTGTTTTCAGGGTGATTCCTCTTGAAAGGAGGATTCTGACCATCTTGCGCTGGCTGCATCTGCCTGATGATGAGAGGTTTGTCCAAATGTTCTACAGATAAAGTTTTTCTTTTCTGTAGAACAATCCAGGCTACTGTAAAAAATAAATAAATAAAAAACAGGAGATTCAACCCCCCAGTACAAGGGATTTTGTATCTGATGGTGCCTTTCCCCCCCATTATAGATATTTTTTATGGCACAGTTAACTTTTTATAGTCTTTTTGGGAAACTAAAAATATTTGTTTCCCTTATATCAAACCATTAATTTATTTTCTGATTCTATAATTGTTCTCTTTTCCTTTTGCTTGACAACTAATCTAATCTGCAGCGTACTGAATGTGACCATTGCCCTCTTTGTAAAGTTGTGTTAAGCTGTGTCATCATAGCAGAAATGAATGATTAACATATGAAAGTGTTCCTTGAACTATGGCAGACTATTTGAAATAACCAATTTAGCAACTTTTTTTTAATTAACTGGAGACTCAAATGGACATAAATGGTGGACATAAGAATAACTAATATATGGAGTTTGTTTAATTTTGAATTTAGAAATCTGTTGAAATCACATCAGTTGTCCTCAAATGGAGAAAACATCCTGAAACATGCTATTAGTTTAGGTAACTTCTCTGTCCAGGTTTTGCTGCTGAAGCTTTGGTGTCAACATGAAGGGCACTCAAATGTTCATTATGGTCTGACTTTAAAGGGTATGTTTAGGTTGAGTGTACAGCAGTATGAATACGTTATGTTTGCCAGAGATAGTGCTCTGATTTTATTCTTATAAGTTTAGTTGCGTTTAGAGCTGAGCCAATGCTGAGACAGTAACAGACGCAAATTATTTATGGAGGACTTTAATTCTTAAAATCAGATGTTAAAGACCACTTTTTTTGCTTTTCTAAATTCGAAATGCCTTTGAAACAACACAAGTTAGTGGTACATTCTCCTTTTGTCATTGCACAGTCCTTAAAGGGCTCTTGCAGAAGAAGGAAGTAGATTGTCTTTCGTTTGTTCTTTCCAGGCCATACGTTTATGCTGTCCACTCTGAGCAGCCGGATACCTTCGGGCATCGCCTCGGACCGCTCAGCAGTGAGGTAAGTCAGCGTGGAAGTTGAAAGCACCGCGGGCTGATGAGAATTTGGCTCTGTGTGTTCCACTTTGGTGCTTTTCCCTCAGTTGGACAACCCACTGAGAGAGATTGACAACATCATCGGTCAGCTGATGAACGGACTGAAGCAAATGAACCTGCATCGCTGCATCAATGTCATCATCGTTGGAGATCATGGTAGTGTGTTTTCCTTCTGATGACTGGAGGTGCTATGAATGAACTGAAGACTCAAATGCGGATGAATCTAGGACATAAAAAGAGGATAGTTATGGTTCATTTCTATTTCAAATCATATATTCAGTCACTTTATTTGTTACAATACACATATATCATGCATGTGCTGGTAGTTTAGTCAGCTGCTGATATTGGCCTCTGAAAGTTTGTCTTTTAATTTAGCTCAAATTTGAGGCCTGAGACGCTGGCTGATGGAATGGATGGAAATCTCTGTCTTTTAGATCAAAAGAATCAAATTTGGTTGCAACATGTTTCCAATGGCTGGCACTGCATGCAAAAGTACATTTTTATCAGGAGTTGAGTACAACGGATCTGTTTGTAATAGCAGTTAAGCATTGCTGCACTTTCTGTCAGGTATGGAGGAGGCGCACTGTGAGAGGACAGAGTTTCTCAGCAGCTACCCTCTCAACCTAGACGAGATCATGCTGATCCCTGGCTCACTGGGTCGGATCCGTCCCCGTGACCCCAAATCGACCACATGTAAGATGGCATGCCTGGATTTGACTGGCTCAGATAATACTTAAAGATCACACGAGCTCCATGTTCTTGTTTTTCCTTTCCAGATGATCCAAAGGTTGTGGTTGCAAACCTCACCGTGAGTAGCAAATTCCAAAACGTCGCAATAAAGACACAAAACAATGAGCACCTCGTTCTGAAACTATCTAGCGGGAACGTTTGTGGGAGAGGCGGAAAGAAGGTTCCTGTCACTCAACCCTGTGTTTGATTTTGCAGTGTAAAATGCCAACTCAGCACTTCAAGCCATACCTGAAGCAGCATTTACCCAAGAGGCTTCACTACGCCAACAACCGCAGGATCGAGGATGTCCATCTGCTGATGGAGAAGAAGTGGCACATCGCCAAGTAACCCGAGTCCTTCTGATTCAGATCTGAATAAACTTTTTCCTTAACAAATTTTAGAGAACCGACAGACTGATGACCCCACCACAGACTGTGGTCTCTTTTCCAAATTTTTCTGATTGTTGGATTTGAGAAGTGAGGTCAAAAAAGTGTTTACGACAAAGGACAATAATGATTCATAAGATGTGGTTCCATTTTGACTCTATTAATCAACCAGGTTAGCTCAAAGTGGACAGGAGGAACACTGCTAATGGAAAACTTTACTTTTTCAGGAAAACACCAGAAAAGCCGAGGACTCGGTGTGGTTTCTTCGGTGATCATGGCTTTGACAACAAGCTAACCAGCATGAGGGTACTGTGTTATTGTTAAGCAAAAAATCTTTATTTTTTCTGTTTTTTTGTTTTTTTTTAAAGTCAACAGAGCATGTTTGTGTGCTGAGTTTCCGTGTTTTTTTTTACATGCACATTTCTCTCTTTTCCATATGCAGACTATCTTTATGGGGCATGGACCGAGTTTCAAATTTCAGAAAAGAGTGCCAGAGTTTGAGAATATAGAGTTATACAACGTGATGTGTGGTGAGGATTCTCCCATTTTTCTAAGACTAAGATTAATGCAGCAACACATATAAAATGACACCTGTTCACCCTTTTCTGAAGTTTTATTTCGTTAAAGATATGTTAAATAAGTCTCAGCTGAACTTTACAGTCCCTGCAGAGGTTTTCACACATGTTATTAGTGTAAAATGAAGAAAGTAAACAACAATATGTTTTTTTTGTGCTCAAAGATCACATGATTTTCTGTAAGACTGATAACTTATGGTTAATTAAAATGCTTTTATAGTGCTTTTTCATGTCTAAAGCCTTAAGAAGCCTCTGCTATGAAGCATGACACATTAATGTTTGAAAAAATCAGTTTCAGTTGATGTTTTTCAGCCAAGTGTCAACCCCGTCTCCTTCTGGTGTGTGTCCCCACTTCAGACTTGTTGGGGTTGAAGCCGGCTCCGAATAACGGGACGTACGGCAGCTTGAACGACATGCTGAAAGACCCACCTTTCCATCCCACCATGCCAGACGAAGTCACCCCGCCTTCACCGGTGTCCGACTCGGACAACACGGTGACCCGCGATCTGGGCTGCAGCTGCGATGACGAGGTCAGCCAACGGTGATGCCACCAAACCGGCCACTGTGTGCTTACAAAATGAACTGATAGCTTTTTTTTTTCCTCCCCTGTTTCAGAATAGGGTGGAAGAGATTATTCAGCCATTCAGTCCTGCACCAGATGGAGTCTACAGTTACAGTATGTCTTTCTCCCAGTATTAATTTTTACGGGTAAATGTTTAAGTGGTTTACCTAACCACAAACACTCACAACAAGGACCCGTAAATGGTGATATGTGGATGTGTGTGTGTGTGTTTGCAGACAGCACACACCTACCATTTGGTCGTCCGGCAGTGATGTTTGCCACTCGGTACAGTCTTCTTCATCACGTGGAGTTCATCAGCGGATACAGCAAAGAGCTGGCCATGCCCCTGTGGACGGCGTACGCAGTGCCACGACAGGTACACCCCCCACCCCCCACCCCCTGTTTGTCATGACACAGTGGAACTGACTGCACCTACAGCCCTATCCCCTGTGACAAGCCATTAGGGAGCAGAACCTGTGACACAAAGGTTATGTTTATGCATTTACAAGACGCTTTCATCCAAAGCAATTTACAAAGTAGACAAAATGTTACATTTATTATTAATCTGACAATAAGCTCTCTAGAGGAAAATCCCTAGTCAGAGTCAGTGGTGACAGCGAGAAGATAGAGGGAAGCAAATAAAGAGTAGTAGAGGGGATATATAGGTATGGGTAAGAGTTAGGATAGGAGATGCTCTTTAAAGAGGTGGATCTTGAAGAGTTTCCTGAAGATAGACTGGGAAACTGTTGTTCTTGTGGCACTTGGTAGGTCATTCCACCATCATGGAACATGGAACAACACATGAAAACAATCTGGATTGTCGTAAGTGTGATGTAGGCACTGCTAGATGAAAATCCATGACCATGAGTGACCGAGTTGTGCCTTTGCAAGAGCCGTGCCCTTAAGCACTTTGTAGGCTAGCATCGGGGACTTGAATTTGATGGGGGCAGCCAGCGGTAACCAGTGAAGCCAGAGGAAACCAGTGACAAGTAACAAATGGGCAAAATGAGAAGTTTAATGAGCTTCAGTCACTTCCTCTATAAAGTCCCTCAAGAGTGTGCCAGTGTCGCACAGTTTTAAGGCTTTTCCCTGTTCAGCGAACGGGTCTCAGGCTTTCAATCATTTAAAGTGGGTGTCAGGCTATTGGGAGCTGATGACATGACCAGGCCAGGCCAGGCCAGGCCGAAGAAAGACTGCGCCGTTGTTCACAGGGAAAGAGGCACAGAACACGACGCTACACAGAAAATGTCTGTTCCAGAGTCGGGGAGAGTGCAGGACTATTTTTCCTGTACAGGGAAGGTGTTGCGAAATTCAAAAAATTCTAAATTTGTGATCCAAATTAGATTAGATGTGATCATTTTTTTCCCGTCTGGATGTTAAAATAGTTTATAATCTTGTTGGTAGTTTAGTGATGTATTTGATTTGTTCAAGGTCCAAAAAGCCAAAGTTTCATTAGGTGTGCAGCTCCAGCTACTCTCTGTGCTCACTTCTGTTGCCCTTGCCTTACAGGAGGACATAACGCCTGTTCCAGAGGTTTTAGAAGGTGTAAAGTGCATTCGAGTTGACCCAAGAGTTTCATCTGATCATAGTCAGAGCTGCACAACATACAATCATAACAGCCAGCTGACCGGCGGCTTCCTCTTCCCTCCAGGTAAAGCTGCATGTGGCGCACAGGAGGATTTGAACGCCCTTTTATTCATTTGAAATGGTACAAATGGCCAATGTTCTGCCTGATTCCCTGTATATTAATGCCTGTTTAACACTCATTTGTTGACAGAGCTGGCAACATCTCCAGAGTCCAGATATGATGCTTCACTCATTACCAACACTGTCCCCATGTATCCTGCCTTCAAGAGTGAGTAGCTTTGTCAAACCTCAACTGGGAATTTAGCATGAAATTAGGTCTCTTAATCACAGAAGAACATTAAATGTGGAAAATTAGCTAGTAACATGTTTAGCAAATGTTTTTCCCTCAAAAATGCAAAAATAATTAATCTAAGTTTTTTTTTTTTTGTTAGTTTAAGGACAGCTCGAGTTTATTGGAACAGAACAGACATACAAATGTAACCTCAGACATTTAAGGGCCATCAGGCAAAATCTGATGTGTGGAATCCAAACAAAGTATTTTCGGTATTTCTTAGAGTTTCATTAGATTTTACTCAGCTGTGTTAGATTTATTCTCTCTTGTCTTTGTCTCATGCTTTACATGAGACAAAGAACAGAAAAAGTGGTGATTTCAGGTCTGTGGACGGACAGCCTAATACAGATTGTTCATGTGGCAAAAGGGGCCTATCAGGGCACAGCACAAGGCTACCTGAAGTGCTGGCTCATGCAGATACAGACAATAAATCAGATACGTTTGTGTGTTGGTCAAGATAATTTATTGGTTCTGCACAAAGAACTCGCCTATGGTTTCCATACACGAGAATTTAGTGGAACTAAACATTTACATTTTGCTCTATTTATACATGTAAATAGCTGGTGATCAAGGATTTTCCTAAATGCATTATTATTATATGCTAAGCTGTCATATTTTTGTGTTTGTGTGCATGCAGGAATATGGAGTTACCTGCAGGGGGTGCTGCTAAGGCGCTATGCAGAGGAAAACAATGGGATCAATGTTATCTCTGGACCTGTCTTTGACTACGACTATGATGGCTATCCAGATAGCACTGAGAAGATTAAAGAGTAAGTTTGTTTGACTTACAATCCTATTTAGACAGAAGTCAACACACCACATAACCTCATAAGGCATAGTTTTATTCACCATGAAACATTAAAGATAATGCTGAATAATGACCTTTAGAAGTCAGCATAAAAAATTCATTACATGTCGCTCTGCGTCCGTCCACAAATGCAGATTCAATCAATCAAGCTACAAAGGACCAAAATGTGCAAAAGACTCACTAACCCTGCAGTCTTTTCTGGGCTAAATGCAAAATGGACTGTTGTGCAAAGATGTTCTTTGGTGAGATTAAATCACATTAGATAGCCCCCTGGGAAATGATGAATGCCTCTCCAGGTATTCTGGAGAGTAAATCATTTTAAACCCAAATACTAATTTTACATTTTGACATGTTTTCCATTTTCTGTGGTTTGAGATTAACATTGCAGGCAGTTTTTACTAACATTTTCACACAGCAGCTAAAAGCACACAGCAGGACAAAGATTTCAGCAGCTTAAGTTCTTGTTAAGGTAGCATCAACACAGAAACGTGGCCATTAATACTCCAGGAAATAAAAACAAATGTGCCAGCTAAATAAACTTCTCTGTTAAAGCACAAACCTTTTAATTATGAATAAACAGATAGTTCTTATATAGTTTCATTTGTGATTACTTTAAATTGAGATAATATTCTGTAATAGATTCATATTGTACTCATTATTAATTATTCATGTTGTGATTCTATTGACATTAGATATACATTTGTACCTGAGCTAACCAGAACATTAGAATATTAATCATTTATTTGCGGCACAAAAAATAATAATTTTCACAACATCACCCCAAAAAAAGATGAAACGCTAACTTTTATGAGATGTTGGGGCTTTTGTCGTTGGCTGTCTCTGACCGGGAGTTCTTGCCCAGGTCCTCAGCTGATGGCCCACACGTGCCCACCCACTTCTACGCCGTAGTGACCAGCTGCCAGGAGGCCAACCAGACGGTGGACGGGTGCGACGGGGCACTTCGGGTCTTTTCCTTGCTTCTTCCTCACAGGCCGGACAACAGTGAGGCCTGCAATGTGAGTGCAAAACAACCCCAGCAGGGGGCAGCACTGTCTGAGCTTTTCCTCAGGCTCAGTTTCACGTGAGGCAGTACGCAGAGGGACAGATGTGGGTTTCACAGGCTGGACATTTTCAGCTTTTCTAGTAGTTTGCCCTGTCCAAGCTGATCATTTTCAGAAATGTCTTGATATGTCACGCTATTCAACAGTCAGCTGACTAATTTGACAGCATAATGAAAATATGAAGGAATTAAACTAATTGTAGAAATTATTGAAAATACAGACTCACTTCAGCCACCAACAGTAGAAAAACATGGCCCAATATTATTACCTTTAAGGACTCGTTCATTTTAAAAAAAATGAAAATCATACGTACATTATAGCAATTTATTTTATTTTCATTAAATGTCATGGTGTTCAGCATATTTAAACAAGCATTGATGGGTTTGAAGCTTTGTACTTCAAATAATTCAACAATTTTAAAAAACTATCAAATTGATAAGAAAGAGGTTGGTTAAAATGGAGATTTTGTGCTCCTACATATCGATTTAAACAGTCGAATGCTATGTTGACAGAAATTTAACATGAGATTGTCATTATTTTTTTTCTAAAGCCATTTTTTTGTTGGTATTTACATTTTTTTTAAATTAATTAATTTTTTTAAATGATTTTAGATATCAAGAAATAGTCTTAACTGAGTCAAGCATGACTACATGTCATTCTATTTTCACCTGCTTTGTTTGTCACTTTGTGGGCGGAAATCAGACTTTTTACTGACTGCTGTGACCATTACGCTATCATTGCCTTATGACCAAGAGAAGGATGTAGTTAAAGCACGCTATGCTATAAAAAGCAACAGAAATGTGATTGTTATGAGTAACGGTGAGTCATGGCTTCACCTATTGTCTCAAAAGTCATGTAAACACATGTAGAAAAACCTGAAAATCAGAAACATTAATAAAATTCTGCAAACAAGTACTTAAATAAATTCCAACCTTGAAATAGTTGTTGGGAAATAATTATATATAATAACTGCTTTTAATTGGACTGTTTATATTCAGAGAGTTAAACATCTGCAATTAAAGTTCCAACAAATACTGTAGGAGGCCTCTCACTTTGCCCTTTGCCATTTTAATTGTATGTCAAAGAACATCTTTACAAGCAAACACGTGTGACCTCACAAACTGATACATTCTTTCCTGTCAAGAGTTCAGGTTTATGGGATTTCTTTAGATTCCTTTCTCTCATCGCATGATGTGAAAATGCTGTAAGAATACAGAGTAAATATGGCTGAAACTAACAGAAGGCTTTATTGGGCTGTGTTATCTATCTATCTATCTATCTATCTATCTATCTATCTATCTATCTAT
>CAJRST010005557.1:8822519-8858476 GCA_907169785.1 Menidia menidia | reverse complement strand
TGTGTGTGTGTGTGTGTGTGTGTGTGTGTGTGTGTGTGTGTGTGTGTGTGTGTGTGTGTGCATTCATTATTTTTTCTTACTTCCTGTGCTTTTACTGGGAATACTTTCTAATTCATGGTTTCCTGTTAATGTTGAAGAGCAGCAGAAACCTGATTATGAAAATAATCTCTGCGATGGCTATTTGTGGTAAACCGCACCTTCCTGTCTATTGCCCTGCTGTCATCTCCACAGTAACATTTTTTTTATTTTTCTTATTTGTAAATGTTATGAAAATGAATACAATAATAGCTTGGATCAGAGCTTTTACCGGCTTTTTTTCAGTTTTCATTTTTCTTCCGCCTTCCTAAATGCGGTTACAAAGGATAGAAAGGAGTTTTTTTTTATTCTGCTAAACCTGCTGAACTGGAAAACCAAAATTGCAGATAAAAACCATAAAGGGAAGGCAGAAGGGAAAACTCCGGATGAGCAAGTAACATAACAATTGACAGGATTAGTGAGCAACAGTGTTGCTGTGCCTTACAGAAAGGTCACACAAAATGGCCATATGTTTATCTAGCCTTAGGTCTAGCATGACACTTCCAGTAAAAGGAAGCTGTCACTGTTTATGTGGAACTTTCCACGACAGGGAGTGAAAGACCAGTTAAATAAACAGAGGTCACATCCAGAGCGTGACACTGGTCATTTTTTTTGTCTTTTCAAAGAGAATTGCCAAGACGCCCTTTTAGGAGTTGTACCCCTGAAATGCGAACGGCTGAACAAACCACACAAACATCGCCTTCAAAAACATTGCAGGAGGAGGAAGAATCCCACGGGCAAACATTTCTGTCACAGTTAGTAGTTTCAAGGAAGTGCTTTATCAATTGCTCTACCAGTAAATTAGCCCCATTTGATAGAAGGAACTCCACAGGTTAGCCAATTTAACCAGACAATCGATTTTCTGGCAGGCTGTTTAATGACTCACTGGAAAGTCGTTCTAAGGCACTGTGCTCCTGGGGGAACTGTGTGCAAGCACTCTGCTATTGGATAGCTCAAAGCTCTTTGACAAAAGGGGAGCACTTATCGATGTTATGTTGCTATAAAAAGCTGGCAGCGGATAAGACACAGATATAGATAGTCTTCAGACACTTTCAACCTTTAGTGGTCACAAGAAAAACTGCATGGAGAGTATCGAAATAGCATTAGGTGTTTAGCAAGTAGTAATAGCAAGTAGTTTAGTGACGCTCATAAGAGTCAGATTTCTTTAAAACTGCCCATGGGGACGTATTCACCGTCATTAACTATGAGCAAATCAAAGTTGGTCATGGTGAGATACTGCTCTTTGAAAAAAAAACATTTGAGATATTTTGGGCTGAGAAAATTGTAGTTCACATTTCCGCTGCCTCAGTGATTTTCTCTTCCTACACACCAGCACAGAGCTCCTAGTAATACCAATGTTTCCCTTGAGTCATCCCTTAATTAGAAAGAAAACAGCCAGCTCTATCTTTTCCTCTGGTGCATGTAATCATCTCTTAATCATTTTATCTGTCATGTATCAGACTGAGGTGGTTTAACTGCCCTCATGACACCTAACCTGTACAACTATCTGCCGGTAAGGATATGGCACCGACAATGAATGAAAGGAACAGAGAGTCTCATGCAGGGAGAGCGATAAGAGAGCAGGTGAGGTGGGAAACACGGGTGCAGGGAGGTGAAGTGAGGAGGAAAAGTCCAGAGAAGTAGGTAGAGAGGCACAGGAAATGTAAAAGTGTAGCACAATAAAACAGGAAGCTAAGCAACAAAAACACAGCAGCAAAGTTCTTTGCAGGAAAAGGCAATTTCAAATTTGAGTTATCTAAAAAAAAATAACTCATTGGTCTGATTTCTCCACAATAAAAAATGTTATGCTTTACCTTTCCGTTAACCCCCCCATCATTCACATGACCAACACGTGTAACTCCATACTTTTGCTTGTTCAGTTGGCTGGTGTCCACTTGCAACCCTCAGCTCTGAATTGTCTTGATGACACAAACAGTTACTGGGATGAGGAGCACAACCCAGCATGTGGGGGTGGAGTGGGGGGCACTGGTTGGGAAAACCGAATCTTTTCACAGCGTTTCCTCTTCTGTCTGACGCACAAAGTCATACAGCTTGGAAAATAAACTCTGTTAGCTATGTAATCATGACACTACAGTGTGGAAAAAGGTATTCAAAGTACGTGAGTGTGTGAATGTTCCCGACTGGGCTGATTGGAGGACTCTCCCGGAGGACAGCCCGAGTCACGGTGACTATCATTTCCTTTTTGAAAAAAAAATAAGCACGCAATCTATTGAAACATAAACAGAAATGCTCAGAACTACGACATGGATGTGTGATTCTTGCCCAATGACAAGCTGGGAAAGACTCCGAATACCCCCTTACCTTACTTGGAATATATGGGTGTAGCAACACAGTTGGATGGAAATTCCCAAAAAGTAAATGTCCTTCGGGGTCTCAATAAACTGAGCTTTTGTGCAAGCTGGAGCAAAACACAGTTTACTTGATGTACTTTGCAGACTGGTTTGCTCCAGTAAATTCCACTAAAATAAAGACGTCCGCCGTTACAGGTGAATAACAACTGCCTTCTGTGTCCCTGCAGAGCGCTGAGGACGAGTCACAGTGGGTTGAAGACCTGTTGAAGCTCCACACGGCCCGGGTTCGAGACGTCGAAATCCTGACGGGCTTAGACCTCTTCAGATCCACCAACCTCACCTACACCAACACCCTAAGACTCAAAACCTACCTGCACACTTTTGAGAGTGACGACTAGATGCACAAAGGTGGACAGAGAAATATACTGGATGTTGGCCTTGATAGAAAATCCTTCATTTTCGCCGATGCTCACTGGACAGATGATGCACGGTTGTTCCCGTCCCGAGCAACTGCCCGAGATGGGCTTTCAAACAGATTTGGAAAGTTTAAAAAAAACAACTCAAATTTGACTTTGGGAATATTAGCACAGAAACATTCAATAGAACCATAAAACTATGAAAATTAGTAGAGAACAAGAATGATTGAATGGGGGACTTAAGGCTGCCAGTACACTGCTGCATTTTCCAGCACATGTAAAGGACTGTATCTGTGTTTTAGCTCCGTAACATTTAGTAATCTATATCTAATATTTCTACTGATTTCCAAATATATGCAGTTATATTTAGAAAATATATTAAAAAGTGTGTTGTTTACTTTTGAATATCGGTTCCGGCTGCATGCAACGTAACACTAAAATGACATGAAAAATCTGATTAAAAACTATGAAACTCTGAGGCAGAGTATTATTTGTATTCAATAAGCTACAATTTACCCCAAAAAGAACAGTCCAGTGTGAGTCCTTTTTTTAGCAGCTTCAAATGTTTTCTTGGTTATTAACTATAAAAAGCCTTAACCACAGCATACCACTTTCATACAGAGGCTCACGAAAGGGAAATTCTTAACCACAGAGAATGCTTGGTGATTCAAATAATATGTATCGGTCATCTTTATCTGAGATGAAAAGGCATAATTGACGTAGAACTGACGTGCATGAATACGAAGCACAACTGCCTTTGGTTACAATCCAAAATACACCAACAACTGTTTAGTGAGTCTTCCTTCAAGCAAACATTATATTCTGAGTGAGTGTGTGAACTGGAGTACTGTTGGAACACTGCCCCTCCTGGATAAAATACTTCATTTATTAATAGACATATTCAACATTAAAAACCAAAATATTTCGCTTTTAACATGAAAATGGCAGAAAAAATGCATACAGGACAAAAAGGTTTGTGACGTTTTCGAAAAGAGAGAACTGCTGTGTTGGTGGCAGCATAGTCTGAAACGTGACCGCATTTTGCATTTGAATTTAGATACTACTCTTAACATTAAATGCCAAACAAATTATTTTTTATGTGCCTCTGTCTACATCATTACCCATCATTCTATCACAGCTCTATCCATGTTTTCCTTTTGCCCAGCTCTGGAATAATAATAGGATCCAGAGTGATTCCAGTGAAAGAGTGAGGCCACTATTAACTTTGAGGAAATTACAAGCATATGTCGAGCTTTTCTTTTATCAGTTTATCAGGTTGTAAAGGAGAATGGTTAAAAAAATGCTTCCAAGTGCTTACTAATTACTACAATTTTCAATCTTAAACACCACAAATCAGAGACGTTTTTCACCATTTCAGTGTTTGTTGTCTTGGGAATAAATTTGATGGCAATTGTTCATAAACTTGAGTCTTTGAATGTACCTACTCTATACAATGAATGACACTACATCTAGTCCTTATCATTTATTTTGGCTAAAGAAGGTTAATTATTCTGGGATAGTGCTCTCTTCAGGATAGAGAGGTTAGTGAATTTTATTTGAATGCTGGTCAAATGTAAGTTTGAATTAATATTGGTTGACTTTCATCCTTATGGTGATACAATTTGGAAAATGACTTAGCTTAGCTTCACTCACTGTACGTTTTCTCATTTTGTGACGGCTGTCTTGTCTGATTAAACTTAATGCTTTTATAGTCTAAGAGTTGCCAAGATCTAGTGTTCCTTTTGTTTATTGTAAACATTTGTGACATTGCAATTAAGGGTAAATATAGCAAAGTATCATTCATCAGTGGAATAAAATATTAATGAGAATTACTTTTAATGACTTAGGAGCATGTCAAGTTGACTAGTATATCCTTGTAGTCTTTCAAATAAAAGAAATATAGATGACAAAAACTTACAATGAGTGAGACTGAGTTGTTTTCCTATGTATGGCTTACTAAGGATGTGAAAGTCCAATTTTCTGCCCCAATATACCAACAAAATAAGGTAGGATGCCAGCTACACCAGAGTGTAACTCCACAAACGTTAAAAACACAGAAAAAAAATCTGTCGGACTTCAGTGAACAACCTAAATCTACAGAAGGTTTTTAAAGTTTTGTCCCCAATATACCAACAAAATAAGGTAGGATGCCAGCTACACCAGAGTGTAACTCCACAAACGTTAAAAACAAGAAAAAAAATCTGTCGGACTTCAGTGAACAACCTAAATCTACAGCAGGTTTTTAAAGTTTTGTTCGTGAGCAGCTGCAATATGAGCTGCAGGTACAGCCGCATACTTTCTCTTTCCAGATATATCCTAATGGTGCAGCAATAAAACAATTTGGGTTTGTTGTCTTCACAATGTAAAAAAGTAAGACTCTGATGAGGACTGTTTCATCCAAACATCCAACAGATCCAGAAGCACGATAAACTAAGGAAAATCCTGTTTGTAGTTTAAAGGCCAACACACGTTGAGCAAGCTCAAAGGTTCCCACAAAATGACCGAACAACACAGCAGAAGGCGTCTCCACACTCTGAGCTGGGTCAGTCGCACGTCATCCCTCAATTCTCCATCACCCCTCTGTTCTCAGGAAAATTCTCCTTGACTGACTTTTATCATGTTAGAGGGATAATTGAAACCCTGTGCAGACTGGAAAACAACATCAGCACCTGGGACTGAAATGGAGAGAGACAGAGCACTATACACACACAGAAATGAATGAGAAAGGCAAAATATCATCCATATGTGTAAGTGTATCTGTACATTAACCTCCTAAGACCCTGCATCCTCACGTGAGGACATTGCATTTTTGCTTCTCTTTACCATGATACTTCTTTTTTCTTTCGACTTTGACCTCTTGTTTTCCATAGCAGACGCTATCAGACACTGCTGTTTGAATTCCCAAGTAAAATGGTTTTATACATTTTCAACCATTCATGTTCTTATTGTGTAATAAAAAAATGTGTAAATATGTCATTTCGGACTGTCAGAACCAAATTGCAAAAGAATGTAATTAAATATGTAATGAAAGATTTTATATATAAGGATGAACCCATTGAACCTATACAAAGAAAAACTAACTGTACCGTGAAAAAGTCTAGTTATTCAACTAATGTGGTCCAACGAATCCCATATATCTTGAACAAAGAATACACACCAAATGAAAGCTATAACATACATATGTATACATGAATGTATATAAATGTATATATATATATATATATATATATATATATATGGAGAGAGAGAGAGAGAGAGAGAGAGAGAGAGATAAATAGATATATATGTATTTATGTTTATTCCTGTGTGTGTGGGCAAAGAACCAAAGAGTATAAACTCATTTTAGAAAAACCCTGTCAGTTCAAAGGTCCTTATTTTTCACATCTTCAAATATCAGAGCTTATCGTGCGAAGCTCTCATATAGATCTAAGCTCAAGGTTAATGACACATCTCAACTTGCGTGACTGCTTTGATGCAGGAGATCCACACTTACTGGCAGCAGGGTATGGCTCACTTCCTCACATCATCTGAGCATCACTCATGGCCTTAATTTGTAATAAATGCACAAATATATAATGACACTGAAGTTCACTGAAGTTAAGACACTGCACATTAAGTGAAGTTATTGATTGTCACTGGGCAGTATTTCACACCTAATTGGAAGATAATTCTGTGCCCACGTTTGAGATCTCGGAGTCTCAAAGTTTGTTTCAAAGACATTTTAGCCCCTTCTCTTTTTCAATAAAATACATTTAAACGTGCACTTATCTCTTTTCTGGTAATCAGTTACTTATTGCCTCCCCCTGGTCCAGAGGTCGCTATTGTGATATCTTCTTTTTATGTTTGCCGTTGTGTCTGTCTGTGTGTTGTGAGAGTGTGTGAGCACGGGATACCTGGTAGCCATGGACTTTGTAAAGTCACAGAAAAACAGAAAAAAGATCCTTGTAAGTATTGATTTTTGGTCTGCCTTAATTGGGTGAAGATACCTCGGTCTGTCTACATGTGTTGTTTTACTCTAAATGCTTTTTTTCTTATCTTATGTGCGAAATGTATTTTGCAAACTATATTATTCTAAGTGTCCCTCTAAGATCTAAGTGGCTAAATTCTAAGTAAATTATCAGAGATTAAATCATGTTGTTTTGTCAGTAGCCAATTAGCTAAAAAAAAATCAGGTAAGCTGACATATTTTCAGTTGCAATTCTTGTCCAGGAATAACTTTTACGATACAAATAGTTGTGTTTCTAAACAATCTCTTGCCTTTCTTTTAAATTCAAGATTTTTATTGCTCATCAACTAATTTGTTGATTTCAATATCTCAAAACATTTCCCATCACAGACAGATGTGCACACCGTTATGCATGCGCACCGTGACAGTGAAGCAATGTTATGGCAGGAAATAAAAAGGAAAGTTTGCATTAAGAAACTCTGTGGAGTTTGTGATGAATTAAAACGTTTCCCGGCTTGTACTGGATCTTATAACCAGTGCTGGTGCCCTTACCTGTTCTAGGCAATCGATTTATTAAAAAATCTTAATAACAACTGGTCTTACACTGATCTTTTTCCTAAAAGTATTGAAGTCGGTCTGTGAAGACTTTATGATTGATTGATTGATTGATTGATTGATTATTTATATTGCGCTTAACAACATCCAACTAAGGTGACCAGAACACTTTACGGCAACACAAAGAAGTGCAATAAAAAGTTATATCACCCGAGAAATACAACAGAATAACAATAAAATTAGATTATAAGGTAAATGCCATTCCACTACATGGTAAAAATAAATAAATGATTATTCCTGGAGTTATTGGACTGGAAATCTATATTCTACAGGATTTTAGTGATAAACAAAAAGAAATCAACCACACACTCACATTTGTTCCAAGGGGCAATTTAGAGTTACAAATTAACCTCACCTTTTTTATGCAAACATTGCATAGCGATGATCCCAATCGAAAGGAATGATCCCATTCTGTGTAAGATACAAAGTAATACTCACACATCTGGACTTGTTTATTCTGGTATTTTTTCCCATAAAAACCAAGGAGGTGACATTGCCACAGATAGTTTGCTATATTTACCCTTAATTGCAATTTATCCAGAACCTGGATAAATAATCAGTAAAAAATGCTGACTCGGCTTAGATGTTTCCTCTGCAATCGGTTGACTTCTTTATACAGTTTGAACTTAAAATTATCCCCACAACAGGGGTTTGTCAAAACAGTCTTGAAATAACTTAATGATGCTCTGAAACTACACAGGAGTGTTTTCAGCATGTTGAAAACTGCTTTGGACTCCAGTCTAGTCATTAGTAGCGTGAACAGGCATAGTTCTGATGGCAGTGTTTACTTTCCATAATAAAAGACTTTTGTTTGTGAATGGCTTTGTTGTGTGTGACAGATGGGTGTCCTGGCGGCGTCCATAGTGATCATAATACTTGGTCTTGGACTTGGGCTCGGACTGGACTTGCAGAGGTGTAAAAACAAAGGTATTCTCTCTCTCTCTCTCTCTCACACACACACAAACACACACACACACACACACACACACACACACACACACACAAACACACACACACTCAGAATTACATGGTGCTCACAAACAAACACTGCCAGGTTATAAAAAAGGGAATATGATGAAACATTTTCTTTTGACTCTGCTGTACTACACAACGTGCATCATTTCAATAAACATGTGCAATATCATAAGCATAATTTCTAGGTTGTCATGACAACAAGAGGCCGATCGCTGTCTTAAGTCTTCTCTGGACATGCTTATCTGAAATCTGTGTTTTCCAAAATGAAAGGGATCCTTTTCGAGAACAACAAGCCTCTAGTCCATGCTAAATTACAAAAAAGCTCCATCTTAGCACAGTCAGCTTTCAGATATGATATATGACATGCACTAGGTGGTTTAAATCTTTTTTGAAGAAGAAAAAAACTGACAGCCATAAATCTAGTTATGTGTCATTTGGGGAATTTGGGAGTAAATTCGGACTTATTTGGTGTGCCTGAGATGCCCAGCTTGTTATGCATCTGACTCAAAAATGTAACAACCACGCAGGTCAAATAAAATATTTGGCAATCCTTATATCTTCCAGATGAATAATCTTGAAGTTGCAATTTTCCGCTTCCTTTAAATAACATAAACCAACACATGGCAGAGTTTTTTTCTTAAAACAAATAAGCCATCTGATGGAACACGAAGCACAGCCTGGCAGATCAAAGCAACTGAACATAAACTAATTCTCAGCCTTCCGTTAGTCATGGTACAGCGGATTTACAGTAATTCTTTAAGAGAGATCATTAAATTCTTAAATCAATAAGAGGGGGAGGATTCCCAGAGACGCCAAAGTCAACGGAACCTGAAAATATTGATTTGCTTGCATGTAATTGAAACAACTCCATCCATTCATCGTCTTCTGCTTTTTTAAGGGCGGTTTGTACCGGCAACTGACTAAGCAGCAGAAAAACAGACATGACTCGTTCTAGTGGCACTGTGCTCCACCTAGGGTCCCAAAGCGTTCCCAGGTCAGCAGGGACATTTGGACCTGCCCCAAAGCGACAGAAGGCACCAGATGCCAACCACCTCCTCTGAGCTCTTCTGATGTGGAAGAGCTCCACTTCTACTCTGTCTTATCCCAAAAACAAGTCATGTTAAGATGAAACTTTTACTCACTGATGGCAGATCTTCTGAACTGACTTAATGGAAATGTCCAAAGATCATCAACCTCCTGAGACCCGAGTTTTTATTTGGTGTAAAATAAGTTCTTAAACCTATTAGCATGACCTAATAAGTTTAATAACTAGACTCCAAATGGGTAAATTACAACATTTTTGTTACACAAAATAGACATTATTGGTTGATGACTTGTATAACCCTTTCATTCCAGGTTTCAAACATTAGTGTCTGATAGAGTCTTCTATGAGGCTGATCAAAGTTGAAAATCATGACAAAAATGCAATATCTTCACGTGAGGACGCAGTGTCTGAGGAGGTTACGTGTTATTTTGGGCCTTGTCTTTCAGTCGTCCCCCACACCTCCTGCAGGAATAGATGCTACGAGCCGTTTGACGATGAAACTCCCGGCTGCAGGTGTGACAGCAACTGCAACGCCTCCAACAGCTGCTGCTCTGATTACCGGGACGTGTGCACCGCTCCCTGTGAGGCCCCCGCTTTTATGCTTTTCGTGTTTTTTTCACTTCTCTTTATCGCATTTACACGTAAATCAGACAAATGTAAGTTGGTCGTGCAGAATAAGGGTGAATCAAAGGCGGTTTAAGTGGGACTGAAGGAAAGGTTCCCTCCAGCCCAGCAGTGGGAATGCACCGCACCTCGCTGCGGTGAAACCAGGCTGACGGGGAGCAGATGTCACTGCTCTGACGACTGCGTGTCTGCCGGGGACTGCTGCACAAACTACAGGCACATCTGCCAGGGTGAGGCGTCCCCGTCCCAAAAGAATTCACGTGCTCCACCATTCCCTGCATGCTGCGACATGTTGATCGGGTTCTGTTCTCAGCACAGATGTAGGCAGAGTAATGCCTAAGTTTCAGGTGAACACCACAGTTTATACTGGTCCTTTTTTTGGAGCTCTTGTCAGGATGGGACAGTAGAATCGCATTATTTTTTTGTATAGATAAATACAGATTGTTTACAAAAAAACATTTCTGACTTTTTAGAATTATGACACTAATGCAGATTATTTAAATTGAACTGATGTTTAATTCATTTAATCCATTAAGGGTGGCAGCTATTCGGACTTATTCATCTATTCTCTACAGAACTGTTGTAAACAAGAGGACTAGCTTTGTTGTTTTTTTGGAAGGATAGCTGCTGTCTCTGTCACTCCTTTCAATCACACTCCAGGCTCAGCCAAACTTATTCTTTAACTTCCCTTTCACTAGCAGAACAGATACACAGACCACAAATCATATGAAACACCTGAAAGTTTTTTCTTATTCATGCTGTCTCATAAGGGTGTTTTGACATTTTCTGTAGGTGACACAGAGTGGGTCCATGATCAGTGTGAGGACCTGTCAACCCCTATGTGTCCTGAAGGGTGAGTTCTTTTTTAAAAGGGTTTATCAGATCCACCGAAATCACATGTGCAATGAAATCCGAAAACCTATTAATATCCTGATAACTTTGATTGGTTTTTGTGTTTTACTTTTCAAAAAACTATTTCCACATGGTATACTAAATTCGACTTAATAAAAAACACACACAAGTTCCCAGAACCTGTGTGTGTTTTTTATTTAGTCAAATTCAAGATGCATGAAGGTAACAGTCGAAAACTAAAATTGAGAATTTTCAAAATGCTCTAATATGCTAACTTTAAAATATCATAGATGCATTTAATTTGGCATTTCAATGAGATTTAATCACGTTTTCACAACTTTAAAAAGGTCCTGATTTTAACCATTTAGTGAAAGGTTTGTGTTTATTTCCATACTAAACTAACTAATATTTCTGATTTGTTCTTGTTCTAATTCCCTCACAGCTTTAAGCAACAGCCCCTTCTGCTTGTTTCTTTGGATGGACTCAGAGCTGAGTACATGCAGACGTGGCGTGATCTCCTCCCAGTTCTTGACAAACTCAGTTAATGCTGAAACACTTTACACAGTCTTCTACTTTCACTGTTGACATCTTAAGACCAAACAGAAACAGCTCACATTCCTCTAACATGTCTCATCATCAAATATCTAGTACAAACTTGAAAACAATTAAACAAATCAAATGGCTAAAAGTTAGCACATTTTGATATTTCATGAAGAACATTTTATAGCAGGAAAAGCAACTGTCAATTACAAGAGAGATCTATTTGTAAAAGGTCACCAATGTTTTAAGAACAAGAAACATCTTAGAGAGGCAGAGTCTCTAAAAATGTAAATATTTCTTCGGATGTTCCTCTTCCTTCAATAAGGTTTTCATTGTTGCCATGACTTAGTTGCCGTGACATTGTTGCCATGACATGTTCAAAGTGCCCCCCCCCCCCCCCCCCCCCTCCCCTTTTAAAGGCAATGACGCATGCTCCCATATTATGGCAAGGTTTTTAGAGACTCAAACTTTTTCCAGGGTGGAGGGCACAGAGTAAAATGTTTTTTTTGGTCTTCTTTCTTTTCTTTTGCAGGAAGCTGTGGAACATCTGCTCCATTCATGCAGGCGGCGTTTCCAAGCAAGACTTTTCCTAATCACTACACCATTGTCACGGTGATTGCACCCACTGTGCTGCTCAGAAACCAAAACATTCACCTGCGTTCCAAACGTTGGGCCGTTTACGGTTCTGCACAGCTTTAGGAAAAAGATCCGCTGAACCGCACTGAATGCGACTGTTTTCCACACCTTTTTGAGCAGCGTATTAAAATGAATTAGGAGGAAGAAATTATTAAAAGAAACCTCAAAACGGTCAAACCCATTGCTTGAGGGTGAACTCAATTTGAGAGCCTTATGTCAGTTAGCCCTGACTGTGTGAATTCTCAATTCTTAAATTCTGCTTTTAAACTTTAAATTTGAAAATCTTTTTAACACATTTTAAATATTTTAAGCAAATAACTTTGAATTGTCCTTAGCACAAAATGTAAATAAATAAATTATCTTCCTTTTCTCACTGGACAGGCACTCTTTGACTCACTTTTTAAGACAGAAAGATTTTTGTTAATTTTGTGGTTGGACGAGTGGATTTTCATTGGTCACTTTTTTCTCCCCTTCCATCATTTTTCATATCAGGGTCTCTATCCAGAGTCAAATGGCTTGATTGACAATGTTATGTACGACCCGGTGCTGAATGCCACTTTCACCCTGTCCAGTTCAGAGAAAGACAACCCTGCCTGGTACCTCGGACAGCCTGTGAGTCCCCTCTCGATTTGCCGTCAGCGACAGAAACCGCCTCATGCTCATACTGCAAAGAGCTTCACTTTTATGAAGAAAAACATTACCATTCCCACCTCATTGGCCACTTGTTTCTGCGGCAGATTTGGCACACAGCCATGTACCATGGCCTGAAGTCTGGGACCTTCTTTTGGCCCGGATCAGATGTCAAAATCAACGGAAGTTTTCCAAACATCTACCGACCTTACGACGGGTAAGACTAAACTAACAAAATAATAAATGATACAACTCTTGTCAAGATTGCATCATTTGTTAGATTGCACTTCCTACATTTAGTTATTCATTGTCACTCATCCATCTAATTTGACATATTTCCTAAACGTTTTCACAGAAAAATAAGTAGTCACATAACCGGAAACGTGATCAACGATCGTTTGTTTTTCTCTTTTGCCGGCCGGATCAGCATCAGCGGTGACATGTTTCAGACCATGTTTGAGCATCTTTACATGTGGTCGGTATGGTCATCATGAGTTGTGCGCTGAATCAAAGAAACGGAGCGTGCCCGCCAGAAATGGAGAAAAAGGATGTTTGGAAGTAAAGCGGTCTGCTGTAAATCAAGTCATGTTGTTTTCCAAACTTTACGTGAAGTAGGGCTCAGTGTGTGAGACGGTGTCTAAACAGCGCAGATGAACAAGGGCTGAGTGCAAAAACACTAACCCAAAGAAAAGTTGCCAGGCAACAACAGTGATTGGCTGTGAGTGAAAAGTCACGTTCAACTCTGTAATCAGAGCAGCAGTGTTTGGATTGTCCCACCAGGAGGTTGGCTACATCCCCCCCATCTGAATTCCTGAAACATTAGATGTTATACTACAGTAAACACAGCAATTTAACAGGGAATGCATAAGATAAAGTGCACAACCCCATCAATTCTGAAAGATAAATATCTATCTGACCCCTTTGTTTGTTTCTTTAATTAAATGGAAAAAAACAACAACTAATTCAATCAGTATGTTCGGCACATATTTACTGTGAACTAAAATGCCAAAAAAAGAAGAAACATTCTTTATTTATTTTTGATAGGGGTTAAAGGGGCGATGAAGCATATGTGGGTCCTGGAGTAACTTGCTAGTTAGGGGACTTATGCAAAGATGGTTTTGAGTATTTTTGACAACCATGTCAGTTTGTTTGGAAATAAATGTCAGCAGACCCGTGATTATTTCCTCACTCAGCTTTACTGGTAAGCACAGTAGAAAAAGAGAGGTGGATTTATCTGGCCAAGGAATTCCTTTGGGGGAGGATTCTTTTTGCAAACCATTTCATCTTGAACTAATATCGCTTAAGGCACTTTTTCCTAGAACTTTTCTCATTTCCCTAAGCAATGAATTAGGGTGTGTTTAATTCCCTTTCTGTTTCGGTAATATCTGCTTGTATTGCGTCCACTGACTGCGTCAAACGAATACCTCTGACATATTGGCTTACGTTGTTGAGGAGGTTTTTCACCAGAATGAGATGATACTCACTGAATGATGACGCATTTGCACCTCAAACATATCTGTAAAGTATTGTATGTAGACTCACGATTTTGGCTTAAGGGCTCAATTAGCATAAATCTGACAAGACAAGCAAAACCAGCACTTAATTTGTTCTTCTTTTTTTTCCTTTTTTCACAGCCTCTGGTCCCCGCAAAGAGTCAAAACACGTTTTAATTAGATCTGAATTAGTTAGTGGCGCTGTACAATGGTACGGTTCACTGCTCCTCAGAGAGTTTGGCCAGCGGAGCTCTATGCAGTGGAGGAAAAAGCAGCCCCAGGTACATGAAGGTGCCTTCTAAAGGGGACGCATTTCATTTAGGTTTATCTTTTATCTAAGAAGATTGACTAGTTGGAAATAGTACAAGATATCCAGCGTATGATGTAACTTAGTTTGGCTCCTGAATGAGCTTTTACTCGCTTTTTGGACTGGTTATAGTCACCCAGGTTAGGTTTGAACCTTAATAACAACTTGGATAGTGTTGGGAAAACTGTCTGGTCTTCTTTAAATCAAACTCTCCAATATCACAAACCGTTTGAATTATTTTTCTCATTTTAATTAGCAAATGAGACTCATCTGGTTCAGGCACAAAAAACATCCCGCTTACTGTGTTGAAAGCTTTTTTTTTAAGTCCGTTCTAGCTTCGTGTGAGATGTTTTTTCACCTGGTGAGAGCTGATGGAAATTTATTTTGTGAATCAGGACTCACATTTGGAACATATTTATACATGACTTTACTTTTTCAGCTATTTTCTGCCCAAACACTGCCAGTATGAGCCAACATGACTGATTATACACAGCATACATTAAAACTTCCTGCAGGCCTCTCTGAAACACAGCGGATTAAATGCTTTGAGTTATTCAAGCTCAAAAGTGAATTATGGATTCATTCCTTTGCTTTTTTAAATTTCAATTCTCAGTTTGGATATATTTATCATGTTGTGGTTTTCCTGTTTTTGTCCTTCAGTTATTCATTTAAATGTGTTTTTCAACGCCCATCTGAGGTCTGTCTCAGCCGCAGAGACTCTAAACCAGTCCCCCTTTTTCTCACAGACATTGTGAGATCCTTCACATTAGTTTTATGGACAATTCATGCTATTGTTATACACTGAAAGCTTGTACTGACTGCCCCACAAACACACTACAACAACATCATCTCCCTGCTGGATTTAAATACATGGTTTTACTCTCAGTAAACTGTGGAGAAAACGTAGAAGCTTCTATGTGTCTTAGATATCTGTGGAGATCATCCAGGTCATGGTCAACTTTGAAAAATTCAGTTTAGGCAGCTGGACGTCAAGTTTTCTAGACGAGATGGGTTAAAGGAAGCCATCTTTGTCCACCTGGAAAAACCATCACTCAACAGAGGAGGTGATCCTAGACATAACCTGTCACCTACTTAAAGAGCACTTTTAGGAACAACACCCAGAAGATTTGTCCCTCACTTGACTCACACAAGAGGGATGTGACTGAAACCACTCTGACAAGGGAGTTAACAACCCATCAGAACCCCCTAACAACCGTTTACACTCCTCCAGGTGACGTCCATGGCCCACCCAGTAGGACGGATCACAGCCACCTTTAGTTTTTTTCCCAAAATTCTTTCGTTACACCCACGGTATGTTATTCTCAGTGCTGCCCACCATCAGTTGGAAATGAAAAAGCTTCTTGGATGAGAGGCGAAACCTCTTCGAGAAAACAATTGTGTTGAAACAGAGCTGGACAAAATGGTGTTGACATAAGTTTCTTTTCCAAAAATATGACATTTGGATTGACGTGGAGTTTTGTTTTGGCTAACAGGGGTTGTGTAATGTCTTTGGTAAGTAGCCTTAAAATCTGGATAAATCTCTTCAACTTTATGAGCCATTATTACTCAAAACTTTGGCTCAGAGAATAATGCACATAATTGTGTTATTAATTGTTTCAGTGTGCTGAGTTCAATGAGAACTCAGGAAAAAGAGCAAAGATTTTCCTCTTTGGATGACGCAGACCTGGGAAATATGTTTCTGATTCAGAGCTTTATCCCTCCTGTCACATAAATGACGAAGATAAAACAACAAATCAAATGCTAGTTTTGGATTCTATGCTTTCTTTTCTTTTCTTTTTTTTTTTTTACTGTTGCAGTCTTGCTTTTCAGGAAAGTCCCATTCGAAGAAAGAGTGTTTACTGTGCTGAGGTGGTTGCAACTGCCAGATGATGAGAGGTTGGTTTCTCTCCCACAGAAGTGTTTGATTGCCATCATAAGATCATCAATGTAAATAATAACAATACAAATCACCTCTTTGTTAGGCCAGATTTCTACACATTGTACCTGGAGGAACCTGACAAATCTGGACACAGCTTTGGTCCTGTCAGTGGAGGGGTAAGGATGCTCTTATCTGTTTATGGGAAAATGTACCGGACATCCTCAGTCAGGAATGTGCCACAGCCAAAGAGAAAAAGGGAAGAAATTAATATTAAAGTTTGACCGAAGAAAGACATCAGGCTGCAACCTGGAATAGAGCTGGGTCTTTTCTTTTTGAGCTGATGGGCAGTCTGTCTAGACATGCTTATCTCCAGTTTTGCAGATCAAACAAACTCAAGTGGAATGGGGGAAGTCAGCTGTTGAAATTAAATGAAAATGAACAACCAGTTTTACAGCCGGCTAAAAGTCATGATTGGTCACAAGATTTTGTATGACACATTTTGAAGACTCAAGAGTTTGAAATTTCACTAAATCTGACTCAATAAGTATTCACTTGCCAGATCATTATTGATGCGTACCAAAGGGTGATATTCAAGCTACTTCCAGATGAAAGCCTCAGGTATCTGGAATGTTGTAAAGCAGCTAATCTGTCTGAGACTTGTTGTGACATGAACTGGCATTAAATACTGATTTTAGTTAGGTGTCTTTTACAAGGGCTTGAAAGGCTTGCATATATTACAGTTTTCTTAATTTATGTAGATGTTGGCTTAATAAAAACACACAGATGTGTGTATTAATTGACAAAATGAATTCAGGTACTATTGAGGAAGTGCAAGTTGCAGATGCAGTAACTTTAACCAAACCCAAATACATATTTGTAGTGAAAAAAAAATGTTCTCACTACTAGGAAATTCATTGGAGTTCCTTAAATGGACAACAATCTACAGAAAGTTGTTTACTTTGAAGAGGGTGCACAATCAAAGAGCCATTAGATGTTCTCAGTGTTGAAAAAGGCACACAGCCTGTCTGCTCTAAGGGACTGTTAAACTTTAGATGAACTGTCCTATATAAACATGCAATAGGTGGGAATCCATTTCAAAAGTGTCATTATTAATAATTGATCGGTCAGGTTTCTTCCTCCACTAATGCATTCATATTGTGAACTTTGTGTGGTTTGGTAAGAAGGCAAATAAATGTAGAGATTAAACTTAGCTTTTATATGATTTACATCAGAATACTATTTCTATGTGTATTGACTCTTAACTTTTCTCATGTTACTCCTTTTGTGATTAAAGATTCTCACTTGTTTCCACCAGCTCATTTCCTCAATTCAGGGTGTGGATAAGATCATGGGTCAGCTCATGAACGGATTAAAACAGATTGGCCTGCACCGCTGTCTCAACATCATTATATTGGCAGATCATGGTAACTCTTAACATGGATTTACATGGCTATAGATTTTTTTTAAATCAGTTAAAAATAATTCATAACAGGGAAATTCTGAATGGCTTTTCAATGTTTATGCCTGCTGAAAGACACTTAGCAAAAATATTGTTACCTTAGATTTAGAACAAAAAAAATCAAATTAAATATACAGACTTTAACCTTTAAAGGCGTTCTTTAATAGATGGCATATGTCAAAATTGTGGAAGAAAAATCAAAAAGCAGTATCATACTATAGAAATTGTTCCTAAACCCAAAAACTGACTTAAAGATATCTATTGCCTTCTTTTTCCAAAAGTAACCAACCTGGTAGTGGTCATTGTCTCAGCTTAATAAGTTCCAACAGAGAGCTCAGAATATGCTTTTTATGAAGAAGTATCATATTTAGAGACTTATGTATGTCATGAATGTAAAGAACACTATCTAAGAAATGCATAAAATGCATAAAAGCTGGATATTTACAGAGTTATTACTTATTCTTCTGGAAAGATTGAGCCTAAATAGGAATAATTAAACACAACAGAAAAACACGATGGACAAAGCACATGTTCCAACTACTTGTAGTCAGCAACGTAAGAAGCTAAAGCTAAATGAAAGTTGAACGTTACAGGGATGGAGGACACAAGCTGTGACAGGAAGGAGGCGATGGAGGAATTGGTGGGAGATACCAGCAGCTATGTGGTTTCGGAGGGACCATTTGGACGCATCAGGGCGAAGAACTCAGGTGATAACATTATCTGTTCTGTCTCTTTAACAAATCATGCTTCACAAAGCCTTTTGGCGTGGAGTGCACAACAGAGCTTTATAACTGATTACCTATGTGTGCTTTGAAATCTAGAAATCTCAATGTTGTAAACGAAATGGAAAAAATGATGTGTAAAGGTCTTTTGAATAGGGAACATACCAAGGGAATCTCCATAGTCTCACTGTCATTGGGGGAAAAAAAAAACAACTTCTCTCAGAAAACACCAGGATAACATTTTTTTTCCATAACAACATGAGTCAAACCACTGTGCCGATTCAGCTGTCAAGTATCCCACTCCATCTTTTTGCTTATATACGATCATACATTTATTTTATTTAGCTTCAGATTTGCTGCTATCTTGATTTGTTTTCAAAAAAAGAGAAAAAACTTGAAAGTGCGGGTTTGGGGCTTTTTCAAAAAGAAAAAAACAACAACTCTGTATTCTCGAATATTTACTGTGTCCAGGCATCACATGACACAGATGTACATTGTTTTGAGCACAAAAAACTCTCTGATGTGACTTTAAGTTTCTCATGAATTTTTTCTTCTTCTCAGAAATGGACTCAGAAGGACTTGTTGCTAACATGACAGTGAGTATGTTTTCCAATTCCCATATCATATCTGTGAAGATTCTCAGTCATCCAGGTCTTGGTCAAGCTTGAAAAGTCAAATTTAGGCAACTGGACGTGAAATTTTCTAGCTGATGGTGGGGAGTAGTGAGATAAATATACTGTAGGTGTAACAAAAAAGGGCTTTGTAAGTAGGTTGTGGTCTTAGACATAACCTGTCACCTACTTACATAACATTTTAGGAACAACACCCAGAAGATTAGCCCCTCACCTGACTCACACTTCAAAGAGGGATGTGACCGAAACCACTCTGACATGGGAGTTAACGTCCAAACAGAACACCCAAACAACCGTTAACACTCCTCCAGGTGACCTCCATGGTGAGAGGTGAAACGTCTCCTTGAAAACCTCATGTCCAGTTGCCTAAACTAAATACCTATACCTTCCTTTTTATTATTCTTTTGAGAGTTAAGTCGAAGATGTGATCCAGCCCTAAGCGCTAGTTGGGGTCGCTTTGTGTAAATGCTGTCTTGCTATATGAAATGAGCATGAATAAATATATTCAAATCGATGCCTATGTTTTTGATGATTTAAGTGTAGGAAGCCAGATCAAAAGATCACGCCCTACCTGAAAGCCAACCTGCCAAAGCGCCTGCACTTTGCCAACAACCGCCGAATTGAAGATGTCAATGTTCTGGTTGAACCTGGATGGCTGTTTGAAAGGTATACATCAAGCAATCTCTGTTACTTTATTTTTATCTTATATTCTCTCTGTATATTTTTCATATAGATAGGGGGAAAAGGAGTGAAAACCTGCCAAAAAAGCAGTGGCTGTTTTATTCAGGTTCAGTATCATGACTGTGCAGCCAATCAGAAAGCGGTTGAAAATCGGTGTGTGTATTAAGCTAAAACATTGTCTCTGTTCTGTTATCCTTTGCTGCTGAAAAGACTGCTAACTACAATGGTAAATAAGTACAGAAGGCTCTGACTCTAACAGAAATATGTTGCTGCAGTTACAAACTTGATCTTATTATATAATGTATCCCCTCCCCAGTGCGAGTTAAATCCTGATCGTTTCATTTTCATGCTTTTCCTCACAGATCTCCTGGATCGCTCACATTCTGCTCTGGAGGAAATCATGGCTATGACAATGACGCTGAGAGCATGCATGTGGGTGTTGAAGGTTCAGATGATACTATTCTACCAAATGATCAGATTAAAAAGACTTGGCACTTCCTGCAGCACATAAACTGTGATGTTTCCTCCGTGTTTGTCTTGCAGGCTCTGTTTCTCAGTTATGGTCCCAAGTTTAATGACAAATCTACGATTGAACCCTTTTCTAACATTGAGCTGTACAATCTAATGTGTGGTGAGTGGTTTGTGTCTTTGAAAATTAAAAAAGGAAGCATAGATAGAAAGAAATGTGGTGGAATCCATCAAATGCTCTCAGAAATGATCAGCTTCACCACAACTGCTGAGGCAACCACACTGTAAACCAACCTGTTAACACTTGGTATTCTGCACGAAAACTAAAGTCATTGTTTTGTGCAGATGTGCTGCAGGTCCCTCCAGCTGACAATAATGGCACACATGGCAGTATGAACCATGCCCTAAGAAATCCCTACTACAAACCAGCAAGCCCTGGAGAGCAGAGCAGGCCGGCTCAGTGTCCGCTGGTCAGCCTAGACCCTGCAGATGACCTGGGATGCTCCTGCCTGGTGAGTGTCATCATGTCTACAATGTGTAGACTTAAATGGGAACGGGAGAATTTACAGGACAAGAAATAAAATGGACAACATTTAAGTGCAAAATTTTCAAGCTGAATACAGAAATAAATATGTATTGGCTTTCTAAAAGGAAGTAAATTCAATATATCATCCAACCTTAGCTATATGTTAGCTAAGCTGTCCCATGTCTGCTGAAGTGTAACCCTAATCTTACAACAAAAAACAACAACATTGCTTTATATAACCAGAATTTCAACCACAGACCTTTTTTTTTAGAAACTCGTCATAGTCTCAGGAATTTAACCTGTGAAAAGGTCAGTTTTTGAAAAACTAAATAGATAAAATACCTAAAATACCATTTGTTTCACATATCTTTCTAATCTGCTCAAGAGAAGAGCTGACTTCAAAAAGGGCCAAATCCATTTGGGTGGAAAAAGTTAACATGATGGATGGTTGGATACTCTCCCTCTTGAAATCTGACCTTGACTCCCTTCAGTGTGTCAACCTGCAAAAACGCTAAACGTTTTTCCAGCACAGTCACACGAAATGCAATCCAACCCAGCTTCAGTCAAAGCACTTTGAATTGACCGAAGTAGATCAAAGTGCTCTACACATGCAAAGGTGAAAGGAATAGTAAAAAAAGACTAGATAACAATAAAAATACGTATGGGAAGGCACTGGAGTGATGGTGAAACTCATTTTCACACATCAGTTAAAAGACATACAGCAGGTTTTTTAACCCTTTTTTAACCTTGGACAAATGGAATCAGCCAGTTTCAAAGAATGCCCTGATCTGAAAGGCTACAGGCATGATGCAGCCATGCCAAGACATGCTCCCACGCAACAGCTCTAATGGCAGGTATTAGGGATGAAATAAGCCTGCAAACATCAGCCAAGTCCGCTCTGTGCTAAAGTCGGAAAACCTACACGGTTGAGTCACATGAAGCGACAAATTCGTCTGAAACTGCTTTGCATGTGTCAGTGAAATGCAAACAGACATGTTTAAATGGTTAAACATAGTGAAAATTCCATGGAAGTCATGGTGTGTTTGCCAGTCCTTAGCCCGCTTGTTTGCCAACCCAACCTCAGCATCGTCAGCTTTTTACTGAGACATTTCATCATAAAATTTGTATATATATATACATATATATATATAAAGATGACTGATTATCAAATAAATGTAAAATTCTTATCAGAAACTGATTTATTTTGACAAAGACAAAGAACCTCTTTACTTTCTTTCCACAGCAATAAAAATGACATGGTCAAATATCAGAGTAGGCACAGATGTATCACTGAAGTATCATAGAGGTATCTTTGAAAAAGTCACCTTGTGGAGAGTGAGGGTATCCTGGAGCAGGTTCTCTATTCTTAATAATATGTTTTTTTATTTAATTTCCTTTTTAGATAAACAACAAATGTTTTAATTGTGTTTATTTTAAAATAAGCCGCTGTATGTTAGAAGGGAACCTAGTAAAGGGGTTTTTAAAGTTTGAGATTTAAGGATTTTTCTTCTCTTTAGGTTGGAAATGCCATCAACAGCCGTTTGAACCTGACTGCAGAAGAGGGTGAGGAATTTGACAGGTTTTTGAGATCGAGTGGCTTTGACAACATGCTGTTTTTGGTGAACTGCTTTCATTATTCAAGCCTCTGCCAAAAGTCTTTTAAAGACACACAAACTCTCAGTACAGATTTATGACATAACAAAGGCCGCGACGTGGAGCTTACCGCATCGGCCCCTGTGGCAACATTTGGCTGTTCATTGATCGTGATTAAAAAAACAAAAACATTTGCGTTTCAGTGTCTGCGGCAGAGGGGAAGCATGTGCTGTTTGGTCGCCCGCGGATGCTACAGCCTGACCAGAGTTACTGCATCCTCCACCAGGAAGGATTCGTGAGCGCCTACAGCCACAGCAGGCGCATGCCTCTGTGGAGCTCCTTCACCGTTGATAAGCCGGTGAGAGTTAATGCCTCCCAGAATGTTCATGAAAACATGTTGAAATGAATCCAACAGGCATGATACTGTACCAACCAGAACTCTTGAAAAACCCAACCGTGAGGGGCGGTAAATGACAACCCCCACTTTCTTCATAACACGCCAAAAAAAAAAAAAAAACACAAAAGGAACGGAGCCTTGCCACACTGGACACCGTTCAGGGAAAAGCTTTGTTGCATATATCACCACCCTTAAACAATTCTGCTTCTAAAAAAAAGCTTAAATACCCACGCTGGCTCGGAAACCTCAGTTAAAATTATTCTTAATAACAGTTTTTTTTTGTCAAAACTTATGTATATAATGAGCAAATACCTCCACTTAGTGGGACAAGCCAAGGCGTCCACGCATTAACTTTAACCAGAACCTTATCTGTCTGCAGATCTCATTTCTGTCTTTCTGCTATTCTAAAAATAAAACACATAAAACAATGCTTTGATTTTCATGTGAGCACTCGGTGATAACTATCCGACTTTCATAGGGCGACTTGGACCCATTGTTGCCCGTGCTGGCAGACTGTTTGCGGGCTGATGTCCGACTGGCAGGGTTTCAGAGCCCTACATGTGATGAGTATGAAGCTGCTGGGAATGTAACGCATGCCTTCTTGTATCCACCTAGTAAGTATTATGACTCATTAACCTTTGCCAAAAACAATCAGTATGAGTCAGCAGTCCGTGATAAAGTTCATCGTGCCACCTCACAGTTAAATACCAAGTAAAACAACAGAACATCGTTTCATGGATGTCACCCATCAAGTTTTTAAAATGAATCACTTGTCTGAGTCTCACAAGAAACAATATGTAAATAATGTTGGTTTTCTCAAATCATGTCCTTATTTGGTTTAAACATTCGAAAAGCAGAAGTGTCTCTCGGCCCTTCAAAACTGAGTGGCACGTTTAAACATGAAAAAAGATTAACATGTTTGGATCCTGCCTTAATGCTCCAGTTTAGTCCTCATTCTCTGGAAAGCATTGACCAAAATAAATGCCGGGTAGATAAAGGCTTTTTTATTAACTGATTCTGAGGAAGGCTTCTGCTTAAGTTTCTGTTTTGAAAAAAAAGGACAATACAGAAAAGCCAGTCACATTTGAGGTTACATTTAGCTGCCCGGCTGTTAAGATGGTAAATTATCTTAATGGGGATTGATGTTTGTTTTACAGAGAATAGTTTTTCTTAAGAAGAATAAACTAAACCTTTCTCAAGTTTCTCATTCCCAATGATTATATTTTGTCTCATTTACAGATTTGAATTTAACAGAAGACCAGCAGTACGATGCTTTACTGATGAGTAATGTGGTGCCAATGTACCCCGGGTTTAAGAGTAAGTTACAAACAAGAAAAGACATTACAAGTTTACAACATTACAATCTTGAACTCTGTACTTTCTCTTTCCCTTCGTATCCATGCTGTCCTTTCTCAGAAATCTGGGATTACTTCCACAGAACTCTACTCAAATACTATGCCTTTGTATACAATGGCATTAATGTGGTCACCGGCCCCGTCTTTGATTACAACTATGATGGAAAGTATGACACTCCAGAGAGGACACAGCAGTAAGTATCCTTTACTCGGAGGATTATGATTTCAAAATCATTTCAAAGCTTAATCTGTCTCAGGACAGAATAGTCTGTTTATTACCCCACTGTGATGTAATCCCTGCAACGCTCATTATTTTATCTCAGTTACACCAAAAAAGGAATTTAAAAACCAGGGAGGATAAATTACAGGAAGATAGGCTGACTTGGAGTCAATCATTCATGTAATCCTGATTAACCGGAAGCTCACAGACTATCTGACTCACGGTGCCTGAAAGCAGAGGAGCGGATGTTGGTACAGCAGCAACTTTGCTAATAGAGTTTTTTTTCTGTCAATTAGGTTTGTGCCCGGAACAAACATCACCGTCCCCACGCATTACTTTGTGGTGCTGACCAGCTGCAGGGACCCAGCTCAAACAGTCAGCGCCTGCACCGCTGAGCTGCAGACGGCGTCGTTCCTGCTTCCCCACAGATCCAACCACTCAGAGAGTTGCAGAGTAAGATGATAACACGCTTCGCTTCCTCCTGGCCGGTGGCCTTTTCAGCGCCTACGTCAATAAGCTATCCAAGCAAAACAATTAGCAAGCCTCATGGTGAAACTGTCCCATTGTGGGTCATCTTTCCTGTCCAGCTGGCATCCTTCCTGTCTAGAACAAGGCAGCGGTGTCTTCTTTTCTTGTCTATGAGAAAAAGATCGATGATATAACAAGCTCACAAAGAAATACAAGAGATGCTACCTATTAATCGGATCAGAGTGGTTTCCAAGAAACAGCCAAAAGGGCATTAATGTTGTGAATGGAATGGGAAAACTATTCACAACCTAAAAGATTCAACTGTTTGCGTGTTTTGTTATACACCTGCTTGAAATTGACTCATGGCAAAATAAACAGGATCTAATTTCTAACCAAATATTACATATTAAAAAAAAGAGGAAGCACACAAAGGATGGGATGTGTGAACAATGAGCCGACAGCCCATTCAGATACACCCCTACTTGGAACAATACGCAATCGGGCCCAATCGGGATCCCTCGGCTTTGGTTTGTTAACATTGCATGGGGAGAACAGAGGACCTTTCAACTCTATCAGCATTGATAGAATTCACAAAAGCTCTTTGAGGACAAAAACAAGCGGAAAAAACTAGATAAACTTTTTTCTAAATATATTTCTATTTTTATCAACTCTCTGCTGACTGTCTCAGTTTTCACATGAATCTGGAGGCTCACATTTTTTAACTTTGTTCATATTCTTAGAGTACAGAGGCTGAATCTCAGTGGGTGGAGGATCACATGTGGTTCCACCAGGCACGTGTGAGGGATGTGGAGTGGATCACCGGTCTGGACTTCTACCAGGGCAGTGGTCGACCGCTCCCTGAGCTCCTGATGATGAAGACCCGCCCGACAGCCGCCATTCACAGACAACAATGAAAAATTTGATTTAAGCTTTAGAAACAGGAATCAACTCTGCCTTTGGTAGCGTTAACCCTTCATAAGCACTGGATATGTATGCATTGAAGTAAATCTATTTATTTATTTCATTTAGTAAATCTAATGCCGATTGTGTTGATTTTTTTCTGAATATGAGTTGATTTATTTTCAACTTGAAGAGTTTTATTCATACATAGCCCAGATGTGACAAAATTGACAAGATAATATTCACTTCAGTTAAAATGGTTAATAAAACGATCAAACTTGTAGGTCTGTATAGATTTCTGGACACCTTTTTTGATTTGTGACATTGCACTCTTGGTACTTTTCTGTTTTTGTACAGAGGAAATAAATAAAATCACATATGAAGATTACATATTTTAAACTAAAGAATTCCTTTCACCTTTAAAATCTTTCCAACATTTGTGTTTTTTTTTTGTCTGATAATGGAAACAGTCCCTTGTACATGTCTCCATTTATTTAACATGACTAATTTTCTGAAAATTAAAATTCAATAAACTAATAAAAATTAAACCCAGCCACTTCATCTTATCATAACAAAATATTTTGCCTATCACAGTGCTCATTATATTCAGTCAAAGCATTCTCTGAATTAATTAATTCGATATAGTGTGTTTCTGCTATTCAATTCAATTGACTTTTTTTGTCAATCTAACCAATATTTTTGTAACTTTAACTAATTAGACTTAACTAACTGAAACTATTTCCTTTGTAAATTATTTAAATGAATTATGTTTCAACAGGATGTTACCATTACCCGTTTACAATTTTTTAGAGATCAATTATAAAATGAATTATTGAGCAAGTTAATTAGTCAAGTTTACTTATTACTTATGCACTGGTACAGACATAAAAGGTCACTGCAAGTGTTTTGAATTATCTCTGATAATTTACCCTGTTCTACTGCAAACTTCTGCAGGAACCAGCACAGTTGCAAAGTTACAAGTGAATATAGTGGTAACTTTTGATGATGTTTATTTCATCATTTGTGATTGACTTGGATGGGATGTTTTAATAGACAATGTTTCAAAGCTGTTCGTTTACAGGATTTGGATAGTTACTATTTCCACAAGTAAAACACAGAGTTTCTTTGGGAAAGAAGGCAGAAAGCATGTCTAAACAAACTTAGTTCAGACAAGTCGCTTTAAAAAATTTCCAGCTTTCGGATTAATTCTATTCATTTTGACCAGAGGAAAGTTTCTGACATTTAAAAAAAACACCTCTTTAATGAATGCCTGCAGTGTTCCAGCACAGGAAAAAAAACAGGAGGAGCATTTTAGAGTCAGAGCTGAAGGAGCTTCTCTGACAAACCAAAGATAAGGCAAACCTCCAAAACGTCTCTTCCTTAAACTGACAGAGATATTTCATTAATAGAGCAGGAAATGTTCTGAACTGGCAGTTTAATTTACAGATACACCAAAATAACACTAAGTGGCACTAAACCTAGGGGTACAAGGATGGTGCCAGAGGCTGTCTGACTATAATTATGAGAAATCCATACAGAATTGATCAATTCTGTATTCATCACATTCAGTAAATAACTAAATTGAGTCTACAAGTTTGTCTCCCACACTGACCAGCATTTTGCCACGGGGATGGGAACTATCAGATATTGTTATGTAATGTATCGATACCGTCTAATTTCATGTAAGCTGTAGCTGTGGATGTAGTGACATAGGGAAGGAAACTCTCTGATGTCATGATTGTTTTTAGATCCCTCTGCATGACGACGAAAGCTACAAATCTGAAAGTGCTACTTAGACAAGAAGGGTCTTGTGAGGATCATTTTGCAGTATCATAAAAATGAGTCATCACGCTTACTCTTTCATCGCGTCAGAGAGCTGACTTGATATGAAACCAAAAGTCTGACACTGCACCTGTTTCTGTTTGTTATGGCTGTGCCTGCCACTGAGTACAGTTCTGTCGTAACGCATCTGTTTAAAAGCCCTGCTTCCAGTTCCACAGTACGTCCACGGCTGTCTTTCGGACAGTAATCTTGCCGTGCCCTTCATAAATCACTGCCCACACGGACTTCAATGTTTGTGCTTTGTTTTTCTCTGATGTAAATGTGTTCCACATCAAAAGAACCATCATTGTGGTCCAAGCTCCGGTCCATTAGTTGCACTGTGCACTCCGGCTTCTCAAACAACATCCATAAACAGGCAAAGCGCACGCTGTCTGCATTTACACAAGGGCTGTTACGTGTAAAGAGCTCCTAATAGGGCTTATGTTAACATGACAAAAAACTGGTTAGTTGATTCAAAATTAGCTTTTAAGTATGACTAATGTTTTTTTTCCCAATAAAAACTCTGTGTCACTGTCTCGGTCCATGACTGCTCAGGCAGGAAAACCAAGTTTTGACTCTCTTTTGCTGAGAGTAAAAACTTCCTGCTCCACTGGGAGAACATGCCAAAGGCAATCACTCTGTTCACACAGTTAGAGTCGGGAATCGGTCAAATGTGATGCAAAATCCCGACAACTAGTGGCAAAGCCTGTACATCTCATCCCTGGGGGTGCAGGGTAACGCTCTGAAATAGCCGTACCTTTTCTATTAAGTTCAATATTGCTTTGATAACCTCTATGTGGAAACTGGCTTTCTACAGAAATAATAAAGATATGCTATCATCAGTTGCGGTCAAATCTGTATTAAAACGTTATTTGGTCAAACTTTAATTTTCTTTTGGAACAAGGAAAGGCATTTACATTTCAATTCATGAATGGGAAAGACAGTTTGTCTAAAAATATTCATATTGGTTGATGTGTGATGTGTGTGTGTGTGTGTTTTGTTAAATAAGTGTTTATGGTTGCTTTAGAAACAGATGCTGACTGTTGACTGTTTATTCTTACACAGTCTGAAACCATTTTCCTGTCCCAACAAACCACTATCTAACATGAGCAATGACATCATCACATTTTAGACCCACCGACACCCTTACACACGAAACAAAAGGGAAACTCAAAAGCCACACAGTTATGTTGTCCACCAGATGTCATCAGAGCATTTTAAACCCAGAGAAAATTACTGGCAGATACAACACTGGAGTGTTTATTGAAGGTGTCCAAAATTGGTCCCCGGCCGGCTTTAGAGGTTTTTCTGCTTTAACACATCTTTCTCACATCAGCACATTATTAGCAGCCCGATCCAGAGCTGAACAAAGTTCAAGACTGATCCATTACTCAGAATCCAGTGTGTTGAAGCAGGGAAGCGTGTTAAACCTGCGTTACAGCCGTTGGGCACCCACAAGTTTCGAGAAAATTTGAGGTTGCCTCCAGCACACTTTCATGGGATGATACTCTTAAAAATGAAACTGTTGCCTGGTCTTGGAGAGAAAAACAAAAAAACACAGTCCCTCAGCCAGAAGTACAGGTATTAGAAATGCTCCCAAAATCTGCCTACCTCCACTTACCTAATATCAACCGACTCCGTCCCAGCCTCACCCCCAACACTGCCTCCATCCTTGTCCAGAGTCTCGTCCCCTCCCGTCTAGATTACTGCAACTCCCTTCTCTTCGGTCTCCCTCACAAGTCTCTCCATAAGCTTCAGCTGGTCCAAAACACCTCTGCACGTGTCATCACCAAAACCCCGTCTTCCAAGCATATCACCCCCATCGTACAGCGACTTCATGGCTCACCCTAAGAATCCAATTCAAAATCCTTCTATGCACCTTCAAAGCTATACAGCTACAGCTAGACAGGTACGGAGGGCCAGAGTTTTGGATATATCCACAACCTCCTCCACATAGTCACCCCAGCACCTCCCCCAGAACCTCCTCTTCTCTCCACCTCACTGTGGCCCTGCTCACCTCAGCACCATGGGGGGCAGCGCCTTCAGTCGCTCCGCTCCCCGACTCTGGAACTCTTTGCCATCTGACATCCGAAATACCGACTCTCTCCCTCTTTTCAAAAACAAAACTCAAAACCCACCTGTTTAAAAATTTCTTACCCACCTTACCACCCCTAACTCTAACACTCCCCTCATTCTGCACAGTTTTATTCATTCCATTTATATTGAATTCATTTATGATGTTTTAATTTATGATGTATTTATGATTTTGTATGTTTTCTTATGTTTTAATGTTGTTTTGATGATGATGGTCTTTGTAAAGTGTCCTTGAGTGGCATTAAAGGTGCTTTTTAGAAATAAAAATATATTAAAATAAAAATGCTATTAAGGAAATAAAAATCTCTTAAAACTGAATTCAGGTCCCACATTTGATTAAGGGTTCAAATTTTGTAGTTAAGCAAACTATTTAAAATCTATTAAAAAAAAATCTATGAAGAAAAACTAATAAACAGTGAGGGAGAGGGAGAATGAAGTGTCTGGATTTCCAAAGGTTTTGAAACTCTGGGTGACTCCTTTTTCCATGGGTGCTTTCAGATTTAGAAATAAACAAAACACTCCTTGTGGTCACAATCGATTACCTCAACGGTGGAGTTATAAATACTGGGGGGAAAGAGGAGAAAGAAACATCCTGGAGACTGACTGCTCTCGATCTCACATCACATTCACGATGGTAGGTGGGGACAGCCGCGGGGGAGGCATGCCTTCACTTGCCTTCACATGCCTCAGCATCTCAGTAGGGACGCGCGCTCCCAGTCCCTCTGTCGCTTCCGCGTAAATGGATCGGATGAAAACTGGAAATTAAATTGGATTCCGGCTGCGTTTCGATTGTCTGTGCGTAACGACGTCTCCTGTGTCCTACCTGTGCCCGTGTTTCCTCCTCCCTTTCCAGGTGTACGCGTGTCCGGTGCTGCTGCTGCTGCTGCTGCTGTGGGCGCGTCCCTCCCTGCTGGCCGCCTCGCCGCGCACCTACGAGGACACTGACCGGCTGACCGGCGAGCGCGTCCAGTGCGAGCGCTGCCCGCCCGGGAGCTTCCTGCGCGCGGGCTGCTCGTCCGAGCGCCGGAGCGAGTGCGCGCGCTGCCCGGAGGGTTCCTACACGGAGATGTGGAACCACATCAGCAAGTGTCTGCGCTGCGGGGCCTGCGGCCGCAACCAGGTGGTCAAGCAGGCGTGCACCGCGGAGTCCGACTGCCAGTGCGAGTGCAAGCAGGGCTACTACTACGAGCCGGACTACGACTCGTGCGTCCGGCACAGAGAGTGTCCAGTCGGACAGGGAGCGCTCACCAAAGGTAGAACTGACCGAGAAACGCTCAGAATCTGTGTACAGTATATATATGTGTGTTTTTTAAATCTTATAAATGGGGTTCATTTGTCCAGTTTTCTGTTCTTATTTCTATGGGAGTGAAAAATGGGTCTGGGGGCTCTGATGTATTAAAAGCTTTCAGAAGTCCATCATAATGATTGTCATTGTCACTGATAAAGGGAGCAAATTCCTCAGTGCTTTGACTCTTTTGAACAAAACTTCCATAGCTGCAAATATAAGGAGCAGGTTGGTGCGATCACATTGAGGAGAGGGGATCTGCTGCCCCTCAGAGGAAAGATGAGGCTGAGGCATGGACAGAGAAACTTGACAGTTGTTACTTTCCACGCCTGCACACCGATAAACTTATAGGCTTTTTTGGTCTCTGAAAAAAAGGATTCGTGTTGTAAGCAGCTCAGAAATAGAGATGTAAAGCATTTGGAATCCCAGAGAGTTGTCTTTAAAGTAAAAAGCGGTCTTGGTTGTTACTGAAAACCAGATGAATCTCTTCCAGGTACTCCAGAGAATAACACGGTGTGCCAGATTTGCTCCGGCAGCACCTTTTCCAACACCTCGTCTGCTCACCAAAGCTGCATGGAGCACAAGAAATGCAGCGATTCAGGGCTGAAGATGGTGCTGAGGGGCTCCTCCTGGCACGACAGCGTGTGCGCCGACTGCACACAGCTCAAAGGTAAGGCCCCTCACTTTTCTTTCATGTTTAGCCATCAGGGATCTCAGTCATATTAGTTTATTTACAGAGTAAGGTTGAAAAAAAAAACACCACTGAGTTCCCTTTTGAAATCTTTTAAACTCCATGTCAGTAAGACTGAAAATGAAAATCACTTAGACTTATCAGCCAAGTTCAACTGAATGGAAATCACCTGAACTTTCATGAGCACTCTGCTTTCTGTTTCTGTTGGTGAAAGCGGGTATTACTCTGCCAAAAGTAAACAGCACTGTCAAAAAAGGGCTGGGTTATCCAGCCGGAATTTTGCTGTTGCCTTATCATTCACTCATTGCTTATCTTATCTGCTCTTTTCAGATGCCGCAGACTATCTCAGAGAGACCATCCCGGATTTTGTTGTTTACCACAACATGAACGTCAAGCGGCTGCGCCGAGTCGTGCACAGGCTCTTTCCTGAAGATTTGGAAAAGAGTAGAAGAACCTCAGGGCTCAGCTCCTCAGAGCTTCACGCAGAGATAAACGCCTGGGCTGCGTCTGCCACGCCCGCACAGATTCGACAGCTTCCAGACTTGCTGAAAAACAGAGCTGGCGACTGGCTAAAGAACATGCTGGACCACATTGAAACCCGTCTACCTGAGGAGTGTGGTTTGGGGAACGGGACAGAGGGGAATTGAAGATCAGATTAGGCTGAATCTGTACTTTTTATTTTTCTATGCATAATGTGTCTCAAATATATCACTTTTTTTGGTCCAAATGAAATATTTTCTCCTGTGCAGTTTCAACATTTGCGGGGACATTCATTTCAAGATTCAGTGGTAATGGGGTATGGACAATCCCAGGAGGATACACAAGGGTTTAACTTGCTGTCTTTGTGAAATTTCTAAGCGTATACTATTTCAGAAATGTTGCCTGGTAGCCTGAAATGTTGCAGAAAGTAATTTAGTTAACTTTTTTAAAGGAGAAAAGTGTTAGCCCTAGAAACCTACCTCTTTTTATCCCTGCAGTTAAAGACAGATGTTGCACTTTTTATCTGCTGGTTTCTAAGATTTTATAGTTTTACAATAGAGCTTAAAGGTGTATCTCAATGTTTTTTATCCTTAATTTATTCTCTTTTATTTATACGATTGAATTAGACTCAGAATTCAACTGTATATAAATGATGAAATTAGCTGGCATTTACTGGTGAACATGCGTGTTGTGAACAATGCAATAAAAATGAGCAACAAAAATACCAGACAGTCTCATTTCCCTTCTTACCCAAAAGTTTTACTTTTGCCATACACAACTTCACACCTCAAATGTTTATGCATTTGGCAGACGCTTTTATCCAAAGCGATCTTTGCCTGTTGTCTACAGACCACTAAAATCTTTGGTTGAATGGTCAACGCCAGTTTATCAGTCTTAATCTAAACATCCCTCAAATCTTCCACTTTTGGCAGTATCTCAAACTTTGACTTCTGGAATTCTATCCGATGCACTGTCCACAAGTCTATGTACACAAATCCAGCCTCTTGGCTATGATGCTCCATGTGCGCCATCCCTGATTGGACCACACCAATGTGACGCTTTGTTTGTTTGCTTGTGCTAAGCAACTACTTTGTGCTGCTATGACTTTGTGGTCTTGGACGAACACAGTTCCAGCTAAACATTTGAATGACCATCCATCTATGTTCAATATACACATCTCTTTACCCCAGCTGTGATCAGCAAACCCTGCATGACCGAATCATGATGTCATCGTTGGTAGAAATTAAGAAGACTGACAAGTGTGCTTGTGTACATGTTTCTCTATAGTCAGTTTAGAATCAACAGCTAAATTGTTTTGCTTTTTGAATGCGTACCAAATGACACCCTTTCAGGAATTTGTCACAATTTGTTTTGTCACATGAAAACACAACCAGCTGGTATTTCATGACAGCAAGGACTTCCACCTAAACTGACCACTGAACAGTTTTATGTGCTTTCCAGACTACATCCTCATCACAAAAGGGAAATCGTGGCCATTACTGGCACATTGCTAATAAACTAGAATTTCTTCTTTTTTTTCTTTCACATTTAGTTTTCTAAAACATTTTCAGGCCAAATTGAACCAATTTCTCTATGAAGATGTTTCATTTAGGTCAACAATGTCACATCAAAGGGATTAATCATTTATTTATTATAAATGATTAAACTTGATATGATTAAACTGACTTTCACGCTATACTGTCGTTATTGTTTCCTTTGACATTTAAATGGTGTGCGACTTTTCCAGTTTTACAGCAGTAGAAAAACCTCATAAAAAAGACTAGACTAACTTGCCAGAGCGTTACAACTACTTTTACAGATTGACACAGTATATCAGAAAGAACACAACGGGGGTTGTGAAGAGGGGAAGTTCCGTTTATTGTTTTATTTTCAGAAACCAAAGGTACCGCTGCTGTACACTCTCAAACCAGCATTCATAACTTATCAGTGTGACAATGTTTGTCCAAAAAAAGGAGTACCCCACCTAAATGCAGATTAAAAAACCAGGAAGCAAAGCAATTTCAAAGCAGGAAGAGGTAGTTAACCTTTCCTGAAAGCACTACAGTAACTGTAAGTCCAGAGCACCACAAAGTGGAACTTTAAAAAAGGAAAACCAAAGTTAGCCTGCAGCAAAATACAGCAAATTAATGACAAATAAGTACTTAGTTTAGTAGTAGTTTATCCAATTGTTTATTTATGTGTGTCGTACAGATGGAGCTACAAATATGTCCAAAGAACTTCCGAGTTATCAGGAAAGTTCTTCGACATTTCAGGAGAGCTAGGAGGCATGTAAACATGTAGAGTCATGTGCTCATTACGTCAATTCATCTAACTGTCAAAGAATGTTTTCATTGCTGAATGAGATTACTGACATATTGAAATGGATAGAAACCACAACTAAGCAGATAGTAGGACAGATGTGTCATAGATCTTGGACCCTTTCCAGTATGTGTGTCACTCCTCACACATAATAAAGGCATGACAGAGTAATCACATTTATTATTTTTGGTCGTGAGGTGTTTCACGTATGAAAGGCAAAGGTCAAAAGTATCAAACGTGAGGAGAACTGGTGGTAGAAATTATCAAAGCGCAGTCATTTGTGGTTTTATGAAAAGGATCCTTTGGGCTTTTTGTAGGAGTCAGCTGGATTAGTAGACGGGTTTTATTGGCTGTTTTCCTGAACTCAGATTGGTTTTCTGTGAGCTGTTCTTTTTTCTAGAGCAGAATGATAACACCATAAGCACCTTAAAGAAACAACAAAAAGGTCCCACTCAAATAAGGATTTACTCTATGTGTTTTATATCAATAGAACTTAACAAAACGCCCATAAGTGAGTCTCTGTTTACAGAAGCAATGAATGGCCTTTCTGTATTGATAGATTTTTATGATTAGTTGGTGCACGAATACTCTCTGTGACTTTTCCTTAAATTAGATATTGCATTGTCAATATCAGAAAAACAAGAGGGTGTTCTCTTCATGTAAGTAGAAAAAGTTGGCAAATAATGGATTTAAAATCTCAAATTTCTTTAATCATATACTGATAAGACTTATACCTCAGGTATCCATTTAGCTTTCCCATTTTCCACACAGAAATAAACACACATCCTTGGTGTAGAACATGTGTGCAATATACCTTTGTTGATGCAATATTAGAGAAAGGTATTGCTTCATCTTCCATCATCTTTTAAAATCATTTGGCCTCCAGTAAAACATGCTTATGGCAGTAAGCCAATAAGCAGCATCCTTCTCTCTTTCTTTTTGGCAAACTCCGATCAAGTGCATGTTGTGCATATTAGAATTCCCCTGCCTCTTTTTTGGGATGTTGTCATTCTAAAAAACTAAAGAGGACCAACAGGACAGCAAATCTTGAAGTCTTGGGCATGTGTGTAGAAATAACGGCAGTCTGCAAGTGACCACAGCACAGCATTCACAAATGTCAGGACTGCACTATGTCAAAAACCACCATGACTAACCCTAAAATGTATGTTGTGTCTGGGTAGTCTGTGATTTTGTCAACAGAAACCAGTGATACATGCTGACTGGGCTATGAGATGGAGTAATATCTCAATTTCCCTGGCAGGTTAAATGTGTCCTTTGCACCATGAAATTGCAGAAGAATTTGTTTCCAGTGAGTTTCAATCAGCATATATTCCAAAGAAGACCTGTCTGAGGGTCAGTTTCGCCTGCTAAATTCGTCAGAAAAATGCAGCTGTGGAAAGCTGATAAGCTGATATAGCAGCAGCACATTTATAACAAGTATTGATAACAATAACGCACACACACACACACACACACACACACACACACACACACACACACA